>LPNX010986022.1:43658-163686 GCA_001517045.1 Pseudotsuga menziesii
GGAAGAAAAACGGGAGAACGTTTTATTGAAGCAAAACGGGAGTGCGTTTTTGCAAGGTAAAATGAGAGCACGTTTTTGCAAGCCTAAAACATGAACGCCTTTTTGTGTACTATCCTAATTGGCATGGATGAAAACGGGAAGTTGGGTAACACTTCCGTCAGAATCGGGTGCCCAAACAATATAGTGGACGTTATTCGGCCAATTAACTATATTTATTCAGTCGGATAATGAATTTATTCGGCAGAATAATGAATCTTTTATTCGACCGAATAACCTTTAATGGTGAACCGTTTAATTTGATGGAATGCATAGCCGACCGGTAATTTTTACGGTCGTTTCAATACTTATTCGGCCAAAAAAAATTTTGGCTGAATAATTATTCTGCATAAAAGGGCAGCTCCGACACCATTTTCATTGTTTTCGCCTATAGTCATTTGTCCTCATTTTGTCGTGTTTCTCCTGCCACCCGATTTGTTGGTTGTTTCCCGTCATCCCCGTCCATGTCACCATTCCTCCTGACGTGTACATCCGCCATCCTGGCACCCCGCTACCTATCTAGTTTCCTCTCAGCATGGAAGTCTGTTCGTGAAGGTCGCTTTGCGATGGTCTATTCGGCATGGAGACCGAACACTGTCTAGTTTCCTCTTGACATGGAGGTCTGTTCGTCGAGGTCTCTTCATGATGGTTATTCGGCATGGAGGTCTGTTCGACATGGAGGTCTATTCGTGGAGGTCACTTTGTGGGAGTGTTTGTGGTCTTTTCTTGGAGGATCTGTTCGTGGTCCGGTCTTGCTGTGCTGCCCCTTGTCAGGTACATGCTTATGCAATTGCTTTTATAATCCGAAATGTTGAATATGTGATTTATCTCTTGTTGTAGTCAATGGCTTATATTCGTTTTTCGTCGTAGTATTGCAGAGCTAAAGTTTGCATATGTTAATTAGCAGTGTATAATTCTTATAATTTTAATTTTAGTTAATACGTATATGATGAAGGTAGTCAACCATGAACTCTATCCATGTTAACAAAGTTGATGAACTATGTCCAAATGGACAGAGTTGATGAACTCTGTCCAGTTGGACAGAGCTCGAAAGAATTTAATCGAAAATTGATTAAACCAGTTCAAAGATCCCTACCCTTAAGGTTGTTGTCCTCTTTATTAAAGTTTTAAAAATGTATTTTATATGGTAATCTGCCAAAATAACAAGATGAAAATGGAATTACATGTCCCAAATGCAATATTATGGAATCTCTCTAGGCCTCTTGCTGTGATTATTTAATTCGTAACAAAGAAGGTACTATAAAGTGGTTGATTATGAATAGATGCTTTAAACCTGGTCGACAATTGGGAGATAGGTGGACATAGTTGAACTCTGTCCAAATTGATAGAGTTAATGAACTATGTCCAAATGTCAACTCTGTCCATTTGGACAGAGTTCATCAACTCACAGATGGACAGTTCATGAACTCTATCCAGATGGACAGTTCATGAACTCTGTCCAGATGGACAGAGTTGATGAACTCTATCCAAATGGATAGAGTTGATAAACTCTTTCCATTTGGACAGAGTTCATCAACTCTGTCCACATGTGTACATATTTCATCAACTCTATCCAAATAGACAAACCAATGGATTATACTTAGCAAAACATAGTTCATGCAGAGTTCATCAACTCTTTCCTTGATAACTTTACTTACCAAAACGTATTTTAGTAGGTTTTATATAAATCATAAAAAAAGACATTATTACACATAAAACATCAAATTTTTTTATTACCGATCTGTTTGATAAGTTATGTATTTTTAATCTAAATCATAAAAGAAACATATAACTTGTATAATGCTTATTAGTTACAGTTTATACTTACTATTATATTAAGATATTGTGCATTTTTTAAAATTTTAATCTAAGTTCATAGGTATAATAAGGAAGATATTTGTATTAATTATGTTCATGTACAAAGTTCATGAATGAATACTCTGTCCATGGACAGAGTTGATGAACTCTGTTCACATGGAGTGACGGACTTAACTTTGCCCATGTGGACAGAGTTGATGAACCTTGTCCATGTGGACAGAGTTGATGAACTCTGTCCATGTAGAGTTCATCAAATCTGACTTTGATCAGTTTACTTAGCATAAGGGATATTTTTATGATTTTATGGAATAATGAAAATATTTGTAGTTGACATAAAGAAATGTAGTTTTAATTTCATATTTGATGATATTGGTTCCATTAATTTTAAAAATCTAAAATACATATAAAACACAAAGATTGCTACATTAATTTCTCATACATCCAACAATAGTGTAGCTATTTTCATTTTAAGAACTATTAAATAATTTTAGGGACATTTAGGTCTTTATTAAAAATGTAGTTTTAAAAATATAAAACACATAAAAAACATAGAGATTGCTACATTAATTTTTCATACATCCAACAATAGTGTAGATATTTTCATTTTAAGAACTATTAGATAATATGAGGGACATCTAGGTAATAAAAACATAGTTTTTATAGTAGCTAGTTCTCTGTAGTTGAGGCATTAACATGCAGAATTTGAATATGTTATGAGTTGATATATTAAATAATATTAAGGACATATAGGTCTTTATTAAAAACTTAGTTTTTTAGTGGCTAGGTCTTTGAAGATGAAGAATTAACATGTAGAATTTGAATATGATATGAGTTGATTTGTGTAATCTTGTAGATATCATATCAAATGGAAATAGATAATAAATTTGCTATAATAATTTAAATAACTATTATATAATATTAGGGATATCTAGGTCCTTATTGAAATCTTAGTTTTTATAGTAGCTAGGTCTTTGAAGTTGATTAATTAACATGTAGAAATTGATATTTTTGTAAACTTATAGATATCATATCCAATGGAAAGAGAGCAGCCTTTGAGATAGAAGCGTAGGGGGTCATCACATTTTTCGGGAGTTGGTGTCCGAAATGAAAATTGAATATTATCGACTTCACCTCGGGATTCAAGCTTATTGTATAGTTCACATTCATCTGATCATCGACGTGGCGATAGTGGTAGAGATGATTCCCTCTTATCATCTATGGTCACAGTGTCATTGATATAAAGAAGGGTCATTTATCTTTATTTGTAGATATGGGTCGTAGAGTATTTGGAGTTATAGATATGATTGATCAAATATGTACTCCAATTACTCCACGACTGATATCTACACATCTACACATAAAATTTAGAGGAAGCAAAATTAGTAATGTTTTTACTTGTTTCTTCTTCAAGGTATGTACTATTACCCAAATCATTCTCTGATATATGATTTTAAATAGTTTAAATAATTTTTGACATTTGTAAATTGCTTTTATATATGTTGAAGCTTGTGTCTCTTCAATCTTTCGAGGCAAAGGGAAGACTCCATTGGAGGATAGTGGTGGAATTGTAAGTTTAATATTTTATTTTTTTGAATTTAGTTTAAAATACTTTAAATAGTTTGTAAGATTTATAAACTATTTTTATACATGTTGCAGCTTGGGTTTCCTCCACCTTTTAGAGGCAAATGGAAGACTCCATTGAATGATAGAGAATTTGAGGTAATTTTGTTAATAATTGCATTGTTCATCTATATATTAGTTTAATGTTTTAATTTTTTTATTTTAGTTTAAAATTGTTTAAATAATTTATGATATTCATAATATGTTTTTAAACATGTTTCAGATTGTTACGAGTCCAACGGAAGACCATAGTGGAGGATAGTGGTGGACTTCTTTGATTCAGACATTGATGAGCTTAATTTTAGGATTATACACATGTTGATGATTTTTTTTTGGATTATATACATGTACATTGAACTCACATGTTCATGCCTTTTTTTTTTATTATATATATATATATATACATTGAACTCACATGTTCATGATTTTTTTTTTTGGATTATATACATACATACATTGATATTAGATATTGTTTTTTGGATTATATACATGTATATGCAAAGGTTAGGAATGTTAGGAAGTTTTGATAGGCACAATCCAATTTGTTAAGAATGAATACATGAGGAATGTTAATGTTAAGAACAAATATGGGGAATGTTAACGTTAAGAATGAAAGCAATCCAATTTGTTAAGAACGAATATATGATGAATGTTAGTGTTAAGAATGAACATGGAGAATGTTAGGAGTGAATGTGGGAATGGGGAATGTTAATGTTAGAAATGAATGTTAGGAAATGTTAGTAATGTTAGGAAGTTTTGATAGGTGCAAATATATAAATGTTGAGAATTTTAAGAATGTTAAGAATGTTGAGAAGTTTTGATAGGTGCAATCTAATGTTAAGAATAAATATGGGGAATGTTAGGAATCAATGTCCAGGGAATGTTAGAAATGAATGTTAGGAATATGTTTGAAATGTCATGAAGTTTTGATGGGTGCAAATATACATGAATGTTATGAATGAATGTTCGAAAATGAACTAGGAAGTTTTGATAGGTGCAAATATACATGAATGTTAGGAAAGGAACTAGGTAGTTTTGATAGGTGCAAATATATGAATGTTAGGAATGAATGTTAATAATGAATCTTAGGAAATGTTAGAAAGTTTAGATAGATGCAATTATATGAATATATGTATTAGTAAATTTATGTATGTTTGTATATGTAACATATTTTTAGTGTTGAAAAGTTGAGAATTTTAGGAATGTTAGGAGTGTTAGGAAGTTTTGATGGATGAAATCTAATGCTAAGAATAAATGTGGGGAATGTTAGGAAATGTTAGTAATGTTAGGAAGTTTTGATAGGCGTAAATATATGAATGTATGAGTGAATGTTATGAAAGGTTAGAAATGTTAGGAAGTTTTGATAGGAATATTTTTTATTACTAAAGTAAAATTAGCAACTTGATTCTGAATTCTAATAAATTATAGCTCAATCCATAAATTTTCTAAGGTAACATTATCAACTTGATTTTGAATTCTAATATTTTTTTATTACTAAGGTAATATTAGCAACTTGATTCTGAATTTGAATAAATTAAAGTTCAATGACTTCTAATAAGGTAACATACTAAATGACTCACAAACATTCTGAATTCTAAAACATCAATCCATGTTTGAGCATGATAGCTAATATTAACATAAAACAAGAAATGATATAATTAAAAACATCGCAATGGAATGTCGTCCTCAATTATCCGTTCATGGTCATATTTAGACAGTTTCCATTTTTTATTTTTTAAGTTTTTTTTCGATGGAACTTGTACCAATTTTATTCAAGATGCACATACTAAATGAATATACTGATAACATATAACATCAAGTTCATAATCCTGAAAGTAGACATAATTTTCAGTCATACAGGTCTGCTGCAAAAAATAGCCTTTTAAAATGATGGATCCTCTCTCGTATGTAAATCTGTTGTTATTGTAGTCCTCCAATAACTTCATTTTTCTTTCAGTGCATCGCATCAAATAATATTTTACATTTTTCATTGTTGTCTAAAGGTGCAATCACAGCGAAAATATCTCCTGTGCAAATTACAATTGGCGTTGGAGATTTTAAGTAAATTAAATTGAATCTATAAACATAAGGTGATGGACAATATTGAACAATCAACAACATCATTACCTTCTCTAACAAGATCTGAAATTCAATCGCCATCAGATAATATTTTTATTTCTTCTCATTCTAATTCTTCTATGCTTGCTAGTGGCATTTTCCCTTTTGGATTAATCGCTGTGTGTTTCCAATGTTTTATGTAGTTGTTTGTTATGTTTTCAAAAACTTCTGTAGATTCAACATTTTCAGTGAAAATATGACAAAAACATGTTTGCTTTCTACTATCAAATGCAAACACGTTTTGGAAGGATTTTGCTTGAATAGAGTGAAGTTATCTAGTCCCATGTATGGTGCTAGCCTCGTATGGTATTGATCTATCTACATCTTGGATCCCAACAAGCCAAAAAAACCTACACAATAAATGATAAACCACAAATGACAACTTTTAATCTTAGTGTACAAATACTTCAATGTTAGTACACACATTTTTTTAAATTGACAATTAATATAAATTAAAAAAATAATGTACATACCTACGTACATCTTTTGATTGTTGACTACAATCATGGCTTAGATTTGATTTACACCATTGGACAACCTCTACAGCTGAATGGAATCATCTATAACAATGGTTCATTTTCCATCTTCGAAGTGCTCTTTTTATGCATGCTCCTGCACCATCATGTTCACATTTTCCATGTCCAATTTCAAAGAAATTCCAGCGATGTTTAATGTTCATTTCTTTATGAAGTCGACATAACCAAAAAAATGATCATGAAGATTTAAATTGTCTCGCACATCCATTCGAACATATCCAATGATCATTGAATTTAAATTTACGACTTTTTAGTTAATCATAGAAAAAAATTTCAATACAATGTTGAACAAAATGTATATAATGTGTACGATCATCGTTGATATAAAAGTGATATTCTTTAATCACATCTCGATTGTCACATGTGCTTTCAATGACATCAACATCTTGTTGAGAATGTCTATATAGAACATGGACAAATATCAAAACTTGGTTAGAATGATAGTATTCACTTTGAATCTCTTTTTGTGTAGAAAATGTATATTTTTTTGCAAAATCAACCACAAACAAAATTGTTCCAGCTGGAAAAATTTCACGGGAATGTTTGAATTGAAGGTCTTTCCATCGCACTCTATGTGAATGCTTGGTGTATTTATAAATTTCACTTTCAAATTTTTTAGAAAATCTATCACACATATTTTATCTTCTTGTAATTCAATTCTTTTGGAATGTGCATCACTAGAACTTGTAGAATAAATGTTGTATTCATATCTTCTCCAATCAACGGTTACATTTGAAAGTGACTGATCATTATCGATAGGGTATTTATTGTGGAATAAAACAATATTTCCACAACCATGACAATGTTTTCCATTGACACATTTCTTATTATAAAATACTTCATCGTGATTTCTCTCACATGTTGGTTGTGGAGCCTAATCTTCCAAATCCAGAGATATTATTTAGTTGTGTTTGTAACCCAGGTGTACTGTACACTCATTCCCCCTTCCTTGGGGTTTGTGGGAGTGCCCCAAAAAAGGGGGTTTGGGGGAAACTCCTGTGAGACACGGGGGTTTGAGGGCAGCACCCCTGAGATAAGGGGGATTGGGGGTGGAGCCCCCAAGAAATTTTTTTGGGATGTGTGTTGGGAAACAGTTTTGCAGACCCATGGTATTGGTTTAACCGTAGTATTTTCCCATGGTATTTTCCCTATAAAAGAAAGAATTTTAACACGACTGTGTATGGTATTATTTTGTATTGGAAGAGAGACTATGAGAGCGTGAAGAAGAAGTTCAGTGGTTTTGATGCAGGTTGTATCCCTTCATCTTTCTAGACTGTAATAAAAGGACTGGCAATTTCTTTGTGGACGTAGCCCATCGTCTGGGTGAACCATGTTATATCTGTGTCTCTTTGTAATTTTTAATGTGTTTTGCATCTTGTTTATGATTTAACTATATATTTGTTATTGCTCTGCGGTCCTATTTTTTAACAATTGGTATCAGAGCCAAAATGTATATTTGGTTGGTAAACTCGTAGGAAAGAAGGGTTCCTGGTTCGAGTGGGAGCAATGGTGGAAGAAGGAAAGTTTAGGGTCAAGAAATTTAACGGCCAAAACTATCAGTTATGGAAGATGCAAATGGAGAAAAATCTGTACCTGCCATTGGGCGGAAAAGAAAAATAGCCGGTGGCTATGAAGGATGAAGAATGGGAGGTTCTTGAAAAAAAGGCACTAGGAACAATACGGCTGTGCCTGGCTTCGTCGGTGGCCTTCAATATTTCAAAAGAAAAAAAAATAGATGGTGTGATGAGCGCATTGAGTAAGCTCTACGAAAAAACCTTGGCTTCCAACAAGGTATTTTTAATGAAGCGTTTATTTAATATGAAGATGTCAAAGGTGGATCTGTTTCCGATCATTTAAATGAGTTTAATACACTTACCAGTCCGTTAAGTTCTGTAAAAGTTAACTTTGATGATGAGGTTAGGGCTCTTCTAATATTGTTCTCATTGCTAGAAAGCTGGAATAGATTGGTCATGGCTATAAGTAACTCTGTCTCTAGTTCAAGCACTCTTAAGTTTGATGATGTTGTTGGTGTTATTCTTAGTGAGGAAATGCGAAGAAAAAGCATAGGTGAGACATCAGGTAATGCGTTGACCATGGAGAGTAGAGGGAGACAAAACAAGAGAGGGAGCCTAGAAAATCACAGCAAGTCTAAAAAGGGTAGATCCAAGTCTAGATTCGAAAAAATAGAGTGTTGGAACTGTGGTAAGAAAGGACATCTGAAGAAAGACTATAGAGCTCCAAAGAAGAAAGGAGATAGACAGCAAGAGACTACTCAGGAAGCGAATGTAGCAGGTGATGTGTTACACGATGCTTTGATTCTTGCATTAGATAATACTAGTGATTACTGGGTAGAAGATTCAAGGGCTTCATATCATGCTACACCCCATAGGAAATTCTTTCATGATTAATTTCAAGGTGATTTTGGGCATGTGCTATTGGGGGATGATGAACCATGTAAAATTGTTGGAAAGGGTAAGGTACGGATTAAGTTAAATAATGGAAATGACTGGCTTCTAAAGGATGTAAGGGACATTCCTGCTATGAAAAGAAATATGATCTCAACAGGGCAGTTGGGAGATAGCGGATGTTTGTCTACGTTTGGAGAAACATGGTGGAAGATCACTAAAGGATCACTGGTAATAGAAAAATGAGATAGGTATGTTATATTTATGTCCTCATAATACTGATTATTCTATCTCTTTAGCTTCCATAGAAATAAGTGTAGCATTGTGGCATCATAGGCTTGGCCACATGAGTGAGAAGGGGATGCATATTCTCCACTCAAGGAATCTTCTTCCAGATCTGAAGCAGGTACGTTTGGAATTCTGTGAGAACTGTGTTTATGGAAAACAGAAGAGAGTTAGATTTCTCAGGGTTGGGAAACACAAGAAGAGTGAAAAGTTAGAGCTTGTCCATACAGATGTATGGGGACCAGCTCAGGTACAATCTCTTGGTGGCTCTTGTTATTATGTTACTTTTATTGATGACGCAACTAGAAAAACTTGGGTTTGTTGCATTAGACAAAAATATGATGCGTTTGATACTTTTAAGAAGTGGAAAGCTTTGGTTGAGAATGAGACAGGAAAAATGTTGAAATGTCTTAGATATGATAATGGAGGCGAGTACTACAGGAAGGAGTTTAACAGTTACTATTCACATAATGGAATTCGCAGAGAGAAGACAATACCTGGAACACCACAAGAAAATGGTGTGTCAGAAAGGATGAACAGAATGATCATGGAGTGTGCAAGGTGTATGAGATTGCATGCAGGGTTGCCCTTACAGTTTTGGGATGATACTGTAAACAATGTTGTTTATTTAATAAACAGAGGGCCTTTAAGCACTTTGGATGGTGGCATTCCAGAGGAGGCATGGACAGGTAAACAGGTAAAATAATCATTTCTGATAACTTTTGGTTGTGAAGCATTTGTCCATATTGATAAATATGATAGAACAAATCTTGAGGCTAAATCCAAGAAATGTACCTTTATTGGATATGGGGTTGATGATTTTGGTTATCACTTATGGGATCTTAAAAATCGAAAAATCATTAGGAGTAGAGATGTAGTATTCAATGAAAAGTTCATCTACAAATATCAGTTGCAAGGAAAGAAAGAAGAAAAGGAAAACACAGAGTACACAATGCTTGATGAAATCAAAGAAAATGAAGTTCCAAAGGCACCGAAAAATCAAGAGCAGCAAGAGGTACCTGAAACTCCTACAAATGTAAGAAAATCTACCAGGTTAAGTAGACCCCCTGAACGATTATAACCTTCATTGTATTATTTATTGATGACTGATTCTAGTGAACCAGAATGTTTTGAAGAAGCAATGCAGGTAGAAACTAGAAGAAGTGGGAGCAAGGCATGGATGAGGAGATGGACTCATTGGTAAGAAACCAGACTTGGGATCTGGTTAAGTTGTCTGCAGAAAAAAGGGCATTGCAGAATAAATGGGTTTACAAGTTGAAGGAAGAAGATGGAGGAAAGAAGCGGTACAAGGCTAGACTTGTTATAAAGGGATTTGCACAAAAGAAAGGTATATACTTTGATGAAATATTTTCTCCTGTTGTTAAAAAGAATTCAATTAGAACTATTTTAAGTCTAGTGGCAATAGAAGATTTGCATCTTGAACAGTTAGATGTAAAAACAACATGTCTCCATGGGGATTTGTAGGAAGAGATTTATATGCAGTAGCCACAAAAATATGAGATCAAAGGGAAGGAGAATTTGGTTTACAGGTTGAAGAAGAGCTTGTATGGCTTGAAACAAGCTCCAAGGCAGTGGTATTTAAAATTTGATAAGTTTATAATAGAACAAGGTTATGATAGATGTCATTCTAACCACTGTGTTTATTTGAAGAGGCTAGATAACAGAAGATATATTATATTGTTATTGTATGTGGATGACATGATTTTTGCAGGCTCTAACATGCAGGATATAAATGTGCTCAAAATAAATCTAGTGAAATCATTTGCGATGAAGGATTTGGGTGCTGCAAAGCAAATCCTTGGTATGAGAATAACAAGAGACAGGAAAAATAGCAAATTGACGTTGTCTCAAGGTGAGTACATAGAAAAGGTGTGGCAGAGGTTTAGAATGCAGAATGCAAAACCAGACAGTACACCTTTGGCAATCCATTTCAAACTAAGCAAGGATATGTGTCCAGAGACACGGGAAGAGATAGATTACATGTCCAATATTCCCTATTCATCAGCGGTTGGAAGCGTGATGTATTCCACGGTGTGCACAAGACCAGATATTGCACATGCAGTGGGAGTTGTGAATAGGTATATGAATAATCCAGGTAAAGAGCATTGAAAAGTAGCACAGTGGATTCTCAAGTATTTGAGAGGTACCACTTCACATGCATTATGTGTTGGAGGTTTAGACACTATTCTACAGGGATATGTTGATGCATATATGGCTGGCGATAAAGACAACAGGAGGAGCACCACAGGGTATGTGTTTACTGTGGGTGGAACAACAGTAAGTTGGATTTGTTATATTTTAAACATTAAGCTAGCATAGCATTAGGATATTTAACTAAGAGAACACTAAGCATAGCAATAAAACACAAGAGACAATGAACATAGTGTTTTTCCTCGGGGAAACCATAAGTAAAGAAAACCCTGCAACTTCCTCAAAGATAGAATCAGCACCAAAGTGAAACCGAAAAACAGTAAGATGATCTCCCGACAACAGTAACCTCTTATTCCTTGCCCCAGTGTCTTTCTCTTCCTCAGCTATGCGCTACAACTGAGTGTGAGTGAGTGTGTGATAAATAGAGAGGCTAGCTCTTTATTTATACTAATTCCCAACTTGACTAAACCCAACTAGGGCCGACTTCACTAGGTGAGTCTAATAACCCTAGTGCCCCGAAACTACGAGGACTTTAACACTTAGCGAATAGGATAGTTAACGAGCTTTACTTGACATGACTTGTTTACATTATAGAAACTTCCCGATAGGAACATTGGGGCATGACATGACTCAAGTACATTACAAATACATCCCGGAATAAACATTGGGTTAGAATACATAAGAAATACAAGTGAATACATTTCGAAGTTACAATTACATCAACACTCCCTCTTAACTAGGAGTGTATTCTCTTGACACAATTTATGAGCACAAGTCTTCTTCTCTGTATCATCTGGATCATCATCGAGTCTTTGTCATCTTCACCTTCAAGTCATCTCTATATTCAAGTCATCTTCACCTTCAAGTCATCTTCACCTAGATCTGGATCATCACTGGATCTGGATCATCGTCACTGGATCTGGATCATCCCTCGATCTGGATCATCTCTGGAGCGTCATATCTGGATCTGGATCATCCCTCAATCTGGATCATCTCTGCTAGATCATCAACACTGAATCTTCACGGGTGTTATCTCATGATTCTTCTCGTCACATGAAGTTCTACAGAGCCAACCCTTTTTCATGCTGGTTGTAGGCCTACCCTCCGTGCAAGTCTTTTCCAACACTTATATTTGACCCTAAGTCAGAATGGCCCGCCCAACACTTATATCTGATCATGTAGGAACCAATCCTATAATCAGATTAGAAATCCAACGCCAAACACTCACATCTGACCATGTGGGAACACCTCCCACAACCCTGTTAGAAAGGCCCAGCACTCACATCCGTCAACCAATGATCGGAAAGTCCCAGCACTTACACTTGGCCATGCAAGGAACCAATCCTCCATGCCAAAAGGCTCTGCACTTACATCTGACAACCAATGTCAGAAAGGCTCAGCACTTATATTCGATCATGCAAGGAACCAATCCTTCATCCCGAAAGGGCTCTGCACTTACATCTAACAACCAATGTCAGAAGGGCGTGCACTCACATCTAATCATGTAGGAACCAATTCTATAGTTCTATCAGAATGGCCCCCAGTCCCAAACTGAGCTACCTAGTAACTGACCAGGCGCCTCCATTCCCAGAATGGCATTTAGTGCTTACTTATGATCATGTAGGAACCAATCCTACAGTCGCATCAGAATGGCTCAGCACTCACATCTGACATGTAAGGAACCGATCCTCTCACCATGACAGAATGGATCAGCCCTTACCTCTGACCATGGAAGGAACCAATCCTCTCACCATGTCAGAATGGCTATGGGTCTCATCATTTTCCCTTGGAGGAAATCTCGATGTGGAGAACACCAAGCTTCTTCCTGAATTACTCAAATTTCACCCTAGCCAATGGATTCATCAACACATCAACTATTTGTTCCTCCGTTGCAACATACTGGAGCTTCACTGCTCCCCTCTGCACCACATCCCTGATATAGTGATACTTGATCTCGATATGCTTCGACTTGTCATGGAACACTAGATTCTCTGACAACTTCACACAACTCTGGTTGTCACAATGTATACAAGTAGCATTCATCTAGAGATCAAATAAATCAGACAGTAGCTTTCGCATCCATACTGCCTCACAACTAGCTGAACAATATGTGACATACTCTGCTTCAACTATACTCAGTGCCACACAATATTGCTGCCTACTAAACCAAGAGATCACACCTGATCCCATACTAAAGCAACAACCTAAAGTGCTCTTCCTATCGATGGCACTGCCTGCCCAATCTGAATCAACATAACCCTCCAGGTTAATCTTCTGATTTACCTCGTACTTGAGCCCATAATCAATTGTACCCCTCAGGTACCTCAAAATATGCTTTGCAGCAATCAAGTGAACATGTATCGGATCTGTCAAGAATTGGCTCAAGGTGTTCAAAGCAAAGCAAATGTCTGGTCTCGTGTTAGTCAGGTACATCAAGGACCTAATCATCTGATGATATAGCGTAGCATCAACTGCTTCTAATGAAGCATCACTCAATATCTTCAGGTTCGATTCCATAGGTCTGGTCATGGCCTTGCAGTCCATCATCCCAAACCTCTTCAGGATCTCTACTACATACTTCCCTTATCTGAGGGAGATTCCATCCACATTCTGCCACACCTCCATACCTAGAAAATAATGCATCATTCCCAAGTCCTTCATTTCGAACTCGGCAGCAAGATTTCTCTTCATATCAGCAATCAACCCATCCATACCTGTTACAAATAGATCATCTACATATAGTAGGAGCATCACTGGGTTTCCATCTTCAACCTTGTAGTAAAGGTTGGAATCTGCTTTACTCTTGGTAAATCCCAAACTGGATAGAAAGTTATCAATTCTGTCGTACCATGTCCTGGGTGCCTATTTCAAACCGTACAGGGCTTTCTTCAATCTACACACATGAGAATCCCTGTCATGTCTCTCAAAACCGAGTGGTAATTTTCTACATACACTTCCTCTTCCTCTATACCATTCAAGAAAGCAGTCTTGGCATCCATTTGGTGTATCTTCCATTTCATCACTGCAGCCAAGGAAGTACCGATCTGATGGAAGTGTATCTGGCTACAGGTGCAAATGTTTCTTCATAATTTATTCCTTCTTTCTAGGAGAAACCACGAGCCATGAATCTTGACTTATATTTCTTTATGCTACCATCTGCAGCATGCTTGATCTTGTAGATCCATTTGGAAGTTACAACCGACTTCCCTTCTGGTCTTGGGGAAATATCCCAAACATCATTCTTCATGATAGATTGATACTCTTCGATCATAGCATCCTTCCATTCTTTTCGTTCTACCACTTCTTCATAATTGGGAGGTTCTTCATTGATAAAGTCACATAGTAAGGCTACATATCCAGAGCAAGATCTAGTTCTCTTTCTTTCTCTATGATTCTCTTCTGGAGACCATATATTTTCGCACCTTGGATAATTTCTCGTACCCAAGCAGGTTTCCTCTTGTGAGGATTCTTCTCTTGAGGTGGATCTACAAGTATTTGTGGTTCTTCAAATTCTCGATCTTCTTTTTTAATTTCTTCATTCATGGTTGTATTATGAATTCCGGGTGCTTCTACTTCTTCAGTATCCTCAGTAGGTCTCTTTCTAGATTTGTTGTAAGCTGTGTCTTCATCAAATGTTACATCCCTGCTGATGTCGATCTTCTTATATCCTGGGAAGTATATTCTATAAGCCTTCGAGCTGTTCAGAGTATCCCACAAATATACCTTCTTTCCTGAAGGATCTAGTTTTGTTCTCTTCTCTTTTGGAATGTGTATGTACACTAGACAACCGAATATTCTGAGATGGCTGAATTTTGGTTTCTTTTCGGAGAAGACTTCTTCAAGACTCTTGTTCTCGAGTACTCTGTGTGGAGTACGGTTCTGTACATACACCGTTGTTCTAACAGTTTCTGCCCATAGATGCATATGAAGATCTTGATCATGAAGCATTGCTCTTGCAGCTTCCATGATAGTTCTATTCTTCCTTTCTACAACCCCATTATGTTATGGATTATAAGGAGTGGAAAACTCCCTCTTAATCCCTGATTCTTTGCATAAGTCTTTGAATTCATTTGATGTGAATTCTTCACCATTATCTAATTGAAAGGTCTTGATCTTCTTTTCTGTGTGGTTCTTAATCAAGGCTTTGAATTCTTTGAACTTGCTGAAAAATTCATCTTTGTTCTTCACGAAGTAAATCCATGTCTTCCTAGAAAAGTCATCAATGAAATAAACATAGTATACATACTTGCTTAGTGAACTTGATGACATTGGTTCGCATACATCGGAGTGGATGATTTCCAAGATTCCTTTTTCCTTGCTCTTGCTACTTGGAAATGTCTTCTTTGTATTCTTTCCTTCCGCACATCCTTTACAGACCCCTTCATGTTTTGCTTGGATTTCTGGAAGACCTTCAACAGCTTTTCTTGCATGTGGTAGTGCTCTGTAATGCACATGTGCAAGCCTTCTGTGCCAAAGTTCATTTGGCTCTACTGTGTCATGGACCATAGCTTGTTCTGGATGGCCCTTCAGTTTGTATAAACCTCCTTCTTGTTCTCCAATCACTATTGCATCATCGATAGTCTTTTCTCTTGGCCACATGAGGACTCGGCCATCTATAAATGCAACCCTCATGCCTTTTGCATCCAATGCTAATATGGATAGAAAATTCTTCTTCGGTCCTAGTACAAACAAGACATCCTTCATTTTCATAGACTTTCCGAAGTCTAGCTTGTAGGAGGATTCACCACTACCTTTTATGGGATATTGGTAGTCATCCCCAAGCTTCACCTTATGGGGTGAATTATGTTCGGATAGCTTCTCAAAGGATTTCTTGAAACCTGTCATGTGCTTGGAAGCCCCACTGTCAATAAGCCAATCTTTGTTTTCATGAGTGACAGTTCCTGTGAGAGCAGAGATCATAACATATTCATCTTCACTTGAAGAGTCTTCACTTTCTTGTTTTACTTTCTTTCTGGGAGGATCATCATCCTCAGTAGTGTGAGCATGATGTCTTATTTTGGAGTTCTTCTTCTTCTTGGATCCATTCTTATTCATGGGACAATTTCTAGCAAAGTGTGCTATTTCATCGCATGTATAACATCTGAGTTTGGATGAATCCCTTCTGATGAGAATGCTTACCTTGGTAATGATGATTTTCCCTTCTTCCTTTCTTGGAGTGTACTGTGAGAGCTTGATCTTCACTTCCTATATTTTCTTCTCAAGTTGCTATCCGAGATTATTCTTGAAAACATTCTTCCCACAATCTACTGAACTTGACCAACTTCTTTCTAGCACAGATTCCTTGGATGAAAGAATCCCATGACCTAGGGAGGCCATTCAATGTTTTCATAACAATTTCTACATTCTCCACATCTTCATCTACTACTTCCAGTTGTTCTTTGATCTGGGAGACCCTTGTGAAGTATGACTAGATGATCTCCTCATTCTGTATCTTTACATTCTTCAACTGGTTCCTTAGAGTCATCTTTCGATTGATGTTCTTCCCTTCAAACAGTTTGGTTAGGGCATCAAACATGGCTTTAGGTGTCTTGAGGGAGGACACCTATGGAATGAGGTGATCCTTGATAGAATCTGCAATGATCATCTTTGCCATAACCAAATTCTTCTTATGTAAGGCCTTGTCCTCATCTCCCTCTGGAACTGGAATCTCCTCATGGATGTAGGAGTCCAACTTATTTTCTTCCAAGACCAAGGAGATCCTATACTTTCAAGCTCGAAAGTTATTAGCTCCCTCAAGATTTTCATCAATCTTGGTATGATGAGACATATAAACTAAGAACCTCAAATGGAAATACAAAATATTTAGATCTTACCAGGTCAAGATGTCGGATCTGGATTTGGAGCTGAAATCCTGCAATGTTAGTTCAGGAGCAGACTAAGGTTTTGCTTTTTCGGAGTTCTGTCCAACCAAATGATTTGAATTTGATCCCTAACTTCGATTTTGGGGAGGAGATCAATCGAGGCCTGGGATCACTAAAAAATTCCACTTCTGTGAAAAGCCCTAATTTTCGGTAACACTGTTGGGTCCAAAATTGAAAAACCTCAGAATTGGATTCTGCTTCAATAGAAATCTGCGCCCTAGGGAGGAGAGTTATTCCACCCTACTTTTGCTCAAAATCTGTGGAGAGAGATCCATAAAATAGGAAGCCCTAGTTTCTGCAGCTGCACAATGTCTTTTTCTCAGGTTAGATCTGATACCATGTTAGATTTTAAACATTAAGCTAGCATATCATTAGGATATTTAACTGAGAGAACAACAAGCACATCAATCAAACACAAGAGACAATGAACACAGTGTTTTTTCCTCAGGGAAACCATAAATGGAGAAAACCCCGCAACTTCCTCAGAGATAGAATCAACACCAAAGTGAAACCCAAAAAAAGTAAGATGATCTCCCGACAGCAGTAACCTCTTTCTTCCTTGCCCTAGTGTCTTTCTCTTCCTCAAATATGTTCTACAACTGAGTGTGAGTGAGTGTGTGATAAATAGAGAGTCTAGCTCTCTATTTATACTAATTCTCGACTTGACTAAACCCAACTAGGGCCGACTTTGCTAGGTGAGTCTAATAACCCTAGTGCCCTAGAACTGTGGGGACTTTAACCCTTAGACAATAGGAGAGTTAACCACCTTGATTTGACATGACTTGTTTACATTATAGAAACTTCTCGATAGGAACATCGAGGCATGACATGACTCAAGTACATTAGAAATACATCCCAGAATAAACATCGGGTTACAATACATAAGAAATACAAGTAAATACATTCTGAAGTTACAATTACATCAACAGGTTGTTGCACTTTCAACAACGAAACCAGAGTATGTTGCTGCTACAAAGGCTAGTAAGGAGATGATTTGGTTGCAGAGGTTCATGGAAGAATTGGGTAAGAAGTAGGAGAATAGTATGTTGTACAGTGATAGCGAGAGTTCCACTCATCTTGCAAAGAACTCAGCCTTTCATTCGAGGAATAAACATATACAACTTAAGTACCACTTCATAAGATCTATTCTAGATGAAGAACTGTTAAAAATGGAAAAGATACATACTAGCCAGAATCCTGCATACATGTTGACAAAGGGAGTAACCAAAGATAAATTGAGTTTCTGCTTAGTTTTTGTTGGCCTTCAAGCATGAAAGTGAAAATAAGAAATTTTCCAAGTCCAAGGTCTAGAGCATAGTCCAGAAATTGCAGTAGCGGTGGATTTGCTGTGATTGGTCTCCAAGTGGGATATTGTTGGTTGTGGAGCCCAATCTTCCAGATCTAGAGATATTATTTAGTCGAGTTTGTAACCCAAGTGTACTGTACACTCATTCCCCCTGCCTTGGGGTTCTGGGCAGCGCCCCAAAAAAGGGGGTTTGGGGGCAACGCCCCCGAGACACGGGAGTTCGGGGGCAGCTCCCCCGACAAATAGAAGTTCGGGGGAGGAACCTCTGAGAAATTTTTTTGGGATGTGTGTTGGCCAACAATTTTGCGGACACATGGTATTGGGTTAACCGCAGTATTTTCCCATGGTATTTCCCTATAAAAGAAAGCATTGTAACATGACTGTGTATGGTATTATTTTGTATTGGAAGAGAGACTGTGAGAGCATGAAGAAGAATTGCAGCGGTTTTGATGCAGGTTGTATCCCTTCTCCTTTCTGCACTGTAATAAAAGGACTCACAATTTCTTTGTGGACGTAGCCCATCGTTTGGGTGAACCACGTTATATTTGTGTCTCTCTGTAATTTTTAATGTGTTTTCATCTTTTTTATGATTTAACTATATATCTGTTATTGCTCTGCAATCCTATTTTCTAACATCACATAGGGTTTGAGATATGAATTCACGTACTATGGGTGGAGGTGGTGAATTTTTCCAAAACATTTTACCAAATTTAAAAAACGTGTCATAATAGAATTGAAATTACACATGATAAAGACAACAACATGTGTCACGTATAGTAATAAGTCTAACATACCATGGTTTTTGTTGCAAAAATGCAGTGATCGACATATTAATTCCATGATGATCCTCCTTGAATTTATTGAACAAGTGTACTTGTGTCATTTCCATTATATGTTTTGGATGGATTTCATATACATTTCGTGATACTCTTTGTCGTATCACATCCCTTGAATTTGGTGAAACTTAAGCATGTTCCAACCAATATTTCTGTACAATATCTTTAACACCTTCTCCCATTCTATCTTTGTAAGGTTGTATACAAATAATTTCTTAGCAAGCAAGTTCATCATTTTCATCTATTGCATTCTGAATTTGCTATGTTTGTATAATGTCTTTCTTGAGGTTCCAATTGCCTATGCTAGTTGTGTTGTCAAACGTTTTTGTCTAGTACTAGCTGAAACAATTGCTGTCTAAATTGCTCTACATGCAGCTTTGGTATTTTTCTTTCTGGATTTTTTCAATTTTTTTTATTGCATCACCTATATTTTCTATCACATTATGTTTCAATTTCGACTCTTTTGTCGCCTTGTGAATACCTAATAATGACGTGGCACCTTCTAATTTCTTGGACACCAATAAACATCTCAATTTGCACTTGTCCTGCTATTGAACAATCCTTGAGAATATCATCATAAATTTTTGTAGCACGATATCGTGCAACATGTATGGGTAATTTTTCTCCATATTTGTCGTAATCAATGTATTTTAACATTTCATCATCAATGGTGAAAGTACCTATACATCAAGTTAAATTTAATTTAACATATGTCCAAAAATACAATTCATTATAAAAAATGAATTTCGAAAATACATGGTATATACATACCAGGTCCAATTTATGGATCTTGGTTTCGATTTTCGATATTGACTTCATCAACATTAACATGTAAATCACTATTTACATCTTCAACAATGGTCTCTTCAACTTCCATTTATTCTTCTTGTACCCTATTTTGAATTTCCATTTCATCAACAGTGTTATGTAAATTTGTTCTTATATCTTCAATTCTTTCTTCCGTTTCTGCAACCCTTGCTCTTTTGGCTGTATTTCTGAGTTTTTGTTTTTCCTTATTAACATCGTCATCACGTTTACGATCACTTTTTTTAACGGTTTCTTTTATTTCCCATGATTGCTTAATCTCTTTTTGAAAAACCCTTTGAAAAAAATAAGAACACCTTGTAAAGAAATCTTCTTTGTAAAACAATTGGAAAAAAAAAACTCTTTGAAAAAAACTTTACTTGAAAAAACAACTTATATAAATATTTTGGAAAAAAAACTCATTTGCAAAAATACTTTGCAAAAAAACTCTTTGGAAAAAACCCATTGCAAAGAACCTACTTTGCAAAAATACATTGGAAAAAAACTTTTTGAAAAAATCCATTGCAAAGAAATAACTCCTTTGCAAAAATACCTTGAAAAAAAACCTCTTTGCAAAAAAAACCATTGCAAAGAAATAACCTACTTTGCAAAAATATCTTGGAAAAAACTCTATGAAAAAACTTCTTGCAAAGAAATAACTTATTTTCAAAAATACTTTAGAACACAAAATCTTTGGCAAAAGTGCCTTGGGAAAAACTCTTTGAATGTACCCCTTGAAAATAAATAAGAGGAAAAATACCTTGTAAAAAAATTCCTTTGGCAAAAGAAATCTCCTTTGAAAACCCCTTCAAAAATATTTTTACTTATACGAAATGAAGATGTGAGAAAATAATGAGGCTCTTTTGTTTTACTTATACGAAATGAAGAGGTACGAAAATAATGAGGCTCTTTCGTTTTACTTATATGATTTTTTTTCGTCGACGAATTTCTTTTTTGCACTTATTTTTTCGACCGAACAACCTTGTTTGTAACGTCTCCGTTACGGAAAAACATTATTCGGCCGAATAATTATTCGACCGACTAACCTCTGAGACCTGTAACCTGCACAGTTTTCAGGTTTCTCCATTTTTGGAAGGTAAAGTGGATGCCTTACACTACAAATCAACTGTCGGACTTCATACCTTTAGTTTCGTCGTTAAATCTACTTTCCGTAGGTATAGATTTTGTTGTGTATAGGTGAGATCCAATATTTTTATTGTTTTTGTTTCTTAACATGTGTCGAGTTTAGTTTCATCTCTTTCAAAATGCGGTGAAATAAAAAATATATAACTTTAAAAATACAACATAAAAAAATGAAGCAAATATGGTGCGCTTAATTGGAGTGTCTACTTCAAAAGGGTATTGATAGATTTTTAAATTTTATAGTCAATTGAGAGAAAAGTGGCGCAACCAAAAACATGTTTAAAACCAATAAGGTTTTCCCATTGATCGAATTCAAAAAAATATTATAATTAGTATATAGATATGTCGGTTACAAAGTTATAGTCATCGCAATAGTATATTGTATCTAGATTGTCGTAGCATATTTGTTTTTTGCAAAACACAAGTTTAACAATGATTTTACGGGCACAACCAAATATGACTATTTTTTAGTCCTTTCATTTCATATGGACACACTGTCAAACATTTGCCAAAACGACATATCAAATCTCAATAAATAAAATTGAAAAAATTATGAAGAGAAAGCTAACACAATTCTCTAAGAGTTTTGTTTTTACTTAAAAGTAAAATTCTAAACAAAAATATCACTTTCATTCGCCCAAAGTTGGAAAACATTAAAAAATCAAATTTATTTTCTCATAAGACCCTCCAAAATAGACACCCATCTTCATGGATTCACCAGCATGCATGTTGGCAGCCTTGGGACTAGGCTTGGCAGGGTTTGGATTGCTTGGGATAATTTCTATTTTATGTATCAAGAGTGATTGACTTCATTCTACCATTGCATCTAAAAGGTCTCTCAACTCTGTTCACTCACACTTATACTTTATAAAAAATAATAAAATGTTATAAAAAATAACACTTGGACTCAATTTATATCTAAAATATTTTTAGAAGATTATAACTTAAAACCATAAACATACTGTTCACATTTACTCAATATTTCCACTTTAAAAAAAGGAGTAAAAAAAATGTTTACAGTTAAAAAAAATTTAATCCTTTCAAAAAATTTGATAGATCATTTTAAAACAGATATATGCGAATAGAGTTTTCACACTTATAAATAAAAAGAAGGATATCTAACCTAAAAGTTCACATCAAACTACGATGAAATACCTGTTTTTCTATGATTTCGCTTTAGTGGATAACTCGACATACAGATATTTCATGTTTCAGTTTGTTTTTATTTACAGTCGAAAATTATCATTACCATAAGATTATTAATTTCACATTCTAATTAAAATTAAAAGCCGAAGATGAATAACTTATTTTCTCCTGAACGTTTTTGTTTTTCCATCTTAAAGCTCCAACGGCTGTTTGTCATGTGTTATTGCCAGATTTCTATGCAGTTATGTGGTTATTTTCGTTAAAAATTAAATCTCACTATCCAGTAATATGATATTAGAAAATTCACATTTTGTTTGGTTGTGTAATATATTTTTTATTTCCATAATAATTTTTATTATTTTATTAACTGCTATATGCAAACTTACATGAAGCTCTAAATTACACTTCTGGCTGTATATTCAATAATATTTTGCAAGCAAAATGATAAAGTGAAAAACACCAAACATTTATTGAAATTTCATATTCACTAATATTTTACAAGCAAAATGTCAAATTAAAAAACACCAAACATCTATTGAAATTTCAAAGATATTTATGGCAATTTTATTAGTGATAAGTTGTTATTATGTAAATAGGTATTTAGATGTTATTTTAAATTTTGGATTTACTTGAGCTCATCAACAAGATTAACTAAGTGTAACAAGTGTACATCAGTGATTCATTTAGTGATCCTCCTATTTTGTTATGCTTAAATGCATATTGATTAATATTTAAATCAACTTTAGTTGAAGGGTGGTTAAAGAAACATGTAACAATTTGTTTTTGTTTTTTCATCACTTTTTTTTATTAAATTATAGTATTTGTTTTGTGCTTATATTAACTCTAACAATATGGTATGAATAATGGATATAAAATTATATATGTTAGTCTTTGTTTAATAACCAATTATCTTTACAAAACTAAATGGTTATTTGTGCCTATAAGTATTCATCTGCCACTCTACTTATAGCTGTGCTAATAAATATTAGATGAACAAACTAATTTATAATGAAAATTTTGACACTACATTTCCAAAAAATCTTAGAATAATATTACAAACTACCTAGACAAGCATTTTGACACTCAAATTCCAAGTCTGCCTAGAAAAGCAATTTGACTGTCAAATTCCTAGAAACTCAGAAGCCTGTGTACACCTTACAAGGATAAGGTTGAGATCCTCCGTGGACCCAAGGCGCCAGAACCCTAAGGGAATCACTTTAGTAAATTATGTGTCATAGTCTTTTCAACTAGAGATACTTTTCATATTTATACACATTCTACCGTAGTGACTTGACTTGACTCTGGAGACATAATCTCCATACTATTCATTACTCTAGCAAACCTTTCAAATCATGATGTTTTTATTTTATGTTCAGAATTTAGGTGAGCAGGATGGGTATTGATCTGGGTTAACTGCAATGCTGCAGCTGTTTCAGAAACAATTACTTCTCTACCAGGGATAAAAGGAGCAAGAAACAAAACGGCATGGAGTTAGGGCAAAGGTTAGAATACATGCCGGGAACAAAAACCACTGGTCTGAGACGTGGCTGACAAACATGCAATGCAATGTATTAACATGCCCTTGGCGATTAACGCCTTAACCACGTTGTGGAAGCAGTAACGCACAGCTTGGCCGTAATTATATGCGGTAGCAGGTTATCCGCTAAACGGAGCAACAACATTCAAACAATTAACACTCATGCTGTAACACTCTTAACTGAAAAATGTTAACAGATTTCCTGAGCTTATCTTTACTTATTAATTCACTTATTAACTGAAGGATGTTAACATAGTTCTTGAGCTTATCTTGATTGTTGATTCTCATCATCCAACTTATGGAGCAGAGTCAGTTTATAATATTGATTGTTGATTTCCACAATTCAACTTGATGGAGCAGGATTGTTCCTCTCATAAGGCTAAGGCTAATTAAAAGACCACACTTCCCATCCAACTCCGTTGCAAAATTGAAATAGGACGCCTATAAGCCTAATTACATAATTGCAAAAATTGCAATTTTCAAACCAAACGAACGTTTTGATGGTTCTTTATCCTACGCTTAGTCCATTTAGAATCACTTTCTCACAACACACCTGATCATCAAATTCCAACAAACCTAGGTTACCATATATACATAAATATCGATCATTTGATGGGCAAAAATACTCTATAACACACTGTAATGGCGGGTGCATTAACACTGTAGTGAAATCTTGCGTTTCAGTTCTTTGAAATGAGCTACATTGCATGGAATTCGTAGAGCACCCTTCTGGGCGAATCCGTACTCTTCCTCTGCGGCCTCTAGTAGAGGAGTGAAGCACGGATGATGCAGAGCTTCTATTGCTATTATGAAGCGCTCCTCTTCTTTTCCTACGTAAACGATCAAGCATCCTCTGGGAGCACCTGCATTTCTGCGGCCGGTAATGCTCCCCTTCATCTTCCATTTTGACTTCTGTGCAATCGAAGGCTCGTATTCCATATTGCTCGCAAGAAAACAAATTTGTTTACTCTCTGAAAACAAAGGAAACAGAGAAAGCTTAACAAAGTTGCCGCATTTCTTCTGCCCCTGCCTTCACAAAAGTTGCTGTTGGGCAAGTATTTGGTATTACAGTCCATTTATAGCCTAATGCCATGCTCCAGACTCACTGAGTGAAGCATTGAATGATTTAACATAATAAAGTTGCAAATAAAAGAAATTACATACGCGGGGCCACTTTGTGGGGATCAAAATATCTAAACGCGGACAAGCCCGTAATGCCCGCTGCGGTGGATTTCATGTCTAGTTGAGTCGGTAATAACGACAGCTCGAACAGAATATGACAAAGCAGCTCAGAGCAGCCATCGTGGGAGGTTGGGAGCTATTCAAATTTGACATAGAATTGACAATTGGAGATGAAAATAAAATACGAAAATATTGGTTTCTGTCGTATGTCGTACCCGTCACGCGTACAAGTTAATTGTTTGGTCCCCATAATCTCAGTTGCTACAAGGCAAAGACCAAGTGGGAGTGCACGGTTGTATTAATGCTGTGAGTGTAAATTAGTGGCTGCCGTTTGTTTCGCAGGCTTTAATGAAAGGTAGCTATTAATGAGATTGTAGCTTCTAAACAGGTAGTTGGATGAGGGCAATCCTTATTTACTGGATAGACTTTTTCTATGGAGGGGAGCCTGTCAAATGGGTACCGTTGGATCTCTTGGATCTCTCATCCGACAGTGCCCATTTGACAGGTTCCCCTCCCAAAGAAAAGTCTGTCCAGTATATAAGGCCCTCCGTTGGATGAGGATCTTAAACTTTAATGAGAAAGTAGTTGCAAAGCAAGCCTTTGAATATCAAACAGTTTGAAATCCAACTGCCTGCTAGGCAGCTACAGACTCATTAAAACCTGTAAAAGTTAATTTTAACCATCTTAATATTAATAATAGTAATAACGACAACACGTTCCAATAAAGTTGTGTTTGTGTCCTATATACATTGTCGGTGCATTAAATGTCTTTATTGTTATCTTTTACACTCGTGAAGACATTAGTTAATCAATTATACATGTGCGTTTAAACTTTTCACATTCAACCATGCATTGCTAGGTGCTTATTGTTAGCTTTTCTATTGAAAATGGGTAAAATGTGTTTCCTTTCTAAGATGAGAACTTTTTTTTAACTTAGTAGTTTGGTTAACGTTATTATGAAATCTAATTCAGCTGTAAATTCTAATTTAGTGGTTTGTGTTAGGTAAAATTGATTCCTTTGGAAACTGAAATGTTTCATGGTTTCTTAGCCCATGGTATAAGTCACCTTCTACCAACTATTGAAAATATTTTGCAAACTGCACAACAAATGATATTCAAACTGAACCAATAACTTGATCTCAATTAATCATGAACAACACAACATGATCTATCTTAGTGCTTTACACATACCCATCTTTCTCTAATGAACAATATTTCTCAAATATTTTGCATTTCAACAAATGATATTCAAACCCAACCAATAACTTGATCTCAACTAATCATGAACAACACAACATGATCTATCTTAGTGCTTTACAATGATCCATCTTTCTCTAATGAACAATATTTCTCAAATATTTTGCATTTCAGTTCTCCATGCAGGATGCTCATGGAGTTCTTGAATATTGCTTCTTTTAATAGCTAATGGATTCGACGAGGAAAGTTTATATGGATTTTTCCATGAATAGCATGGCTATTATTTGATGGATTCATCGAAAACTACCATAGATCTCAAAACTACTATAGGGAAAACAATGTTAAATAGAACACAAAGAGCATGCACCTAGAATGAAAAAATCATAATTACTAGATCTACCTCAATACCATTGCAACAAATTGAAATTCACAAACATAGATCACATATATCCTTACTTGGTCATCGGCTTACATTCACTAGCGATCAATCTCATGTTTTCAAATCCTTCATGAAACAATATGATGGAGGCCAAGACTATCAAGCCCTTAAGATCTATAGGGATCTGATACTATGTTAAAACATGCATGAGTAACAAAGTGATGAAAAAATCCCATTATCCAAATTCACACCAATACTACCAATATATACTACAATGGTGATTTCCCCTCATAGAGAGATTTGCTCTAGATCCTAACACCTTGCATGGTGGGCT
This sequence comes from Pseudotsuga menziesii, assembly GCA_001517045.1. Lineage (NCBI taxonomy): Eukaryota > Viridiplantae > Streptophyta > Pinopsida > Pinales > Pinaceae > Pseudotsuga > Pseudotsuga menziesii. The sequence goes on from LPNX010986022.1 coordinate 70,395, forward strand.
AGGCAATCTTAACCAAATTTCTTAGCCATCATTTAGGGTAAATCACTATTATCATAAATGATAAATACAAATAATGGTGACAATTAAAATTTGAGATTGGTAAGGTAAGACATATGTTAACAAAAAATTATTCATATATATATATTTTAGAAACGATGATAGAAGTCATAGTTTAACGTCATTATTGAGAACTATATTTATAGATTTTGGTCAATGTTAAGACTATTTAGATTATTAGATTTAAGGAAATGAAGAGAGCATTGGATTTAAGAAAACACTTATAAAAGTATAACTATATCTTACCCAAAAATTCATCCTCCATGGAGAGCCCCATATAAGAACCCAATTTGGAGGCTAACACTTACCCCATTTGAAAGAGAATAAGTTGATGGAGATGAATTCGTCGTCTTCTCACTTTTTAACTCCTTCCAACCTCTTGAAGCAAAAACACTGAATATTAATTATTATTTATACACGTGTCAATATTACACTCTAACTAATTTAGCTTTATAGAAATCATACCTATTAGTTCAAAGATTAGGATTACTATCAACTTCATAAAAATCATAACTTTAAAGCATAGAATGTGAATACTACAATGGCACGTTCTACATAATACCACATACTAAAAGTAATATTTATCTTTTATATATTAAATAAAATATACTTTTAACATTGGTGTTCATTAGGCTTGGTTGCTAGTAGGTGGTAAAAAATTTTAACTTTTACAATTATATTAAAGCTCCTCTTTGCAAAATAACACTAATAGTGACAAATGTTTTTTAATATATATTTTTTTAACTCCTACATACTTTTTAAAGCTAAAACATTTAATATTAATTATTGTTTATATATGTGTCATTATTACACTCTAACTAAATTGATTTTATGGAAATTATACCTTCTAGTTCAAAGAATAGGATTACTATCAACTTCATAAAAACCATAACTTTAGAGCATAGAATGTGAATACTACCACGACACATTCTACACAATACCACCTACTAAAAGTAACATCTATCTTTCATATATTAAAGAAAATACACTTTCAACATTGGTGCTTATTAGGCTTGGTTGCTAGTAGGTGGTAATGTAAAATTTTAACTTTTACAACTAAATTAAAAGCTTTTTTTCATTAGTGTATAATAACACTAATAGTGACATATGCTTTTTAATATAATTTTTTTTATACTTGACATCATTGTTAGTAGCTTACATTTTGTATATTTAAAACTTTTTACTAGTAACCCAAATGCTAAACAAAAATAAACAATATCATATTTGAAATACATATTTATTTTTAATATAATGTAAGTTAATTTTGGTTGCTATTAAATTTTACAAAATTTAAGCTTATTCAAACAACCCAAATACTCAATAAAATTATAAAACCAAAAAACAACAAACCAAAATGATGATAGAAAACATTCAATTGATATTTGAGGGCTGTTCAACACAATATATCCTACATAAGAAGCAAAGTGGCCTTAAAACCCTTTCGTATATCCTCATGTTCAAAGCATATCTAATTCCAAACAAAAACAATAACCCACTAAGATTATAGAGCATGCAATGTAATAGGAGTTGGGATGAAATAATGATGGAATGAAAGTCGAGAATGATTACTAATAATTAATGAATTAATAAACATTTATGTTTTCAACAAACGACTTTATTTTTTGGCAAGGCATACTGCAACAATACTAAAAAATCAATAAAACATAAAAATGATATTGGTCATCACAAGGAACTAGGTTTTAATTAATGAAGAAGGACACAACTATTTTTCATGCACATTCATTATCTGAAATTTTGTGCAAAGAAGGTTGTAACATTACTAGAGCCTTAGTAAATCATAGAAAATCTCTTATCAGAAAGGAATAAGAATTTCAATTAATGAAGCTAAAAAAAACTATGAGATCAATTAATCTTCCTTTTAATGCAAATTCATGGATGTTGTAAATTGAAGAATTTTATATCACATCCATTAATACAGAACACATTCAAGAGTGCCTTCTCCAATAAATCAACTTAGTTAAATCATTGATGGACTTCCAATTCAAAATTATTCTAGATCAAACCTCTAATTTAGCTGAGATATGTCGATCCTAATTCATGAATAACAATCCTTTTGCAAATTATTATATGAAAGTAATGTGCTAATGTTTTTTTTCTAAAGATGGAAAAAAATATCATGATAAGTTGGAAGGAGAAAGTACCTATTATTGTGATCAATAATTGAAGGAAGAAGGGGTCACTGTAAAAAATCTGCAGGATTTTGTTAAGTTTTCTATGCTGCAATAGCTTAAGTCCTAACTTGATAAGAATTTAATACATTTTCACAATAACAACATAAAGAGGATCACTAAAAGAAACAAAATCACAAGGTACACAACAATTTACCCTAGGAAACCCTAAAGGGAACCCCCCCCCCAAAAAAAACTTCCTTAATATAGATTACCAGTATGAAATGACCAAATACCAAGGTCTCATCATGTGAGAGACCAAACCCCAAGCATAAGATCCAAAACACCAAATACACTAGTCCTCCTCCTTCTTTGCCGCTCTTTCTTTCTCTCTCTTGCACAATACAAGTGTGAGTGAGTGTGTATAAATGAGGGAGGAAGCCTCCCTATTTATACTAATCTTCCCAACTGACATTTTCCATAACTAGGCCGACCTACCTAGAAAATATCACAATAATGAATATTATTCTTTTATGGGTTCTATTGACCTGACTTACAACAGAGGGTTTACCTCATGACTTTTACATGACCTTTTACACTGGTGACATCTCCCGAATGAGGAATACTAATAATGTAAAGTACAAGTAGAATATTCTTCAAATTTACATTCTTTCAATAGCCCCCTTAACAAGAAGGGTATTATACTGACAACAAAAACAACTAGTGTGGCTCTACACACCATCATCAGAAGGAGAGAGGAGGCATCATCAAAATCATCTTTTGGAACATTGCCTAGTACATTTATAGATCATCGAAATTTTTGAATAGCATCATCATCTTCAACATGGAGCTGGAGAATCATCATCTGCAGCATGGAACAAGAGCATCATCATTTGCAGCATGGAACTGGAACATCATCAGTAGTATGGAGACAGAGAATCATCATCATAGGATGGAACATCATCATATGCAACATGGAGTTGGAGTATCATTAGCTGCAGCATGGAAATGGATCATCACCTACAACATGGAGTTGGAGCATCATCATTTGTAGCATGTAATTGGATCATTACGTACATCATGGAGATGGAGCATCATCATCATCTACATCAGCTTAGAACTGTTGGAACAACATCAATGATCATCTTAGGTACAAAGCTGAAAGTATCAACATCTTCAATATAAAAATGGATACATCACTAATAATGACAACACAAGGTTGGCTCATCAGAATTAAGTTGGAATAACAACAATGACAACACGAGGCTGGCTCACCAGCATAAAGCTGGAATAACAACAACAAAAACACAAGGATGACTCATTAACATAAAGTTGGAATAACAACAACAATGTGTGATAGGTATAAGAACATCATTATCAACAATGAACATGATTCTTCCTTTCAGAATTACGAGATCACATACAACACATATGTGGTACTTAGATGATCCTTCCTTTTAGAATTTCAGGATCAAGTCTTTGTGGAGCTACTAATATTAATCACACATACATATGTGGTACTCAGACGATCCTTCCTCTTTTAGGATTACTATATCAAGTATTTATGGAGCTACCAGTATTGATCATACATACATCTATGGTACTCAGACAACCCTTCCTCTTTTGGGATTACTAGATCAAGTCTTCATGGAGCTACCAATACTGATCACAACTAACACATACATACATAGGATGATCCTTCCTTTCAGAATTACGGGATCAAGTCAATCACTAACAGCCCTTCCTCTTTTGGGATTACTAGATCAAGTCTTCATGGAACTACCAATACTGATCACAAATAACACATACATACATAGGATGATCCTTCCTTTCAGAATTACGGGATCAAGTCAATCACTAACAGCCTAGATGATCCTTCCTTTTGGAATTATGGGATCAAGTCCACCACTAACATCCTTGATGGTCCTTCCTTTCGAAATTACGGGATCGAGTCTAAGGATGATTAGTCCCAACATCTTAGACAATCCTTCCTTTTAGAATTATAGGATCAAGTCCATTCTCATCAACATTTAAGATGATCCTTCCTTTCGGAATTACGAGATCACATCTAAGGACAATTATTCCCAACATCTTGGACAATCCTTTCCTTCCAAATTATGGGATCAATTCCACTCACATCAACATCTAAGAAGATCCTTCCTTTCGAAATTATGGGATCAATTCTAAGGATGATTAGTCCCAACATCTACATCTTGGACGATCCTTCCTTTCACAATTACAGGATCAAGTCCATCAAGATCAACATTTCAGATGATCCTTCCTTTCGAAATTATGGGATCAACTCTAAGGATGATCAATCCCAACTAAGCTACTTGTTGTGATCAGGATTCCATAGTATCAATAATACTCCCCCTTTTGAGGGAATTCCTTACAAACAACACCAAGCTTGTCTCGAAAGTGTTCAAACTTCACATGAGACAAAGGATTAGTCAACACATCTGCAACCTACTCATATGTGCTCACATATTGGAGCTTTATAGCTCCCTTTTGCACCATGTCATGGATGTAGAAGTACCATATTTCTATGTGCTTCATCTTATCATGGAACACGGGGTTCTTGTCATATTCATGCATATTTGGTTATCACATAGAATCATGAAAGCATCCATCTTCGCATCGAATAGATTTGATAACAATTTTCGACTCCATATGGCTTCACAATTGGTGGAACAAGCTGCAATATATTCCACTTTTGTAGTGTTGAGAGAAATTATGTGCTGCTTTCTGCTTAGCTATGAGATCATGGCTGACCCCAGATTGAAACATCCTTCTAAAGTGATCTTTCTATCTGAGACACTTCCTGACCAATCTGAATCTGCATAACCATATAGTATGAAGTCATGATCTCTAGTATAACTGAGACCATATTCTATTATACCTTTTAGGTACCTCATCACATGATTTGCATCTAACATGTGAACATGTCTGGGATCAACCACATACTAACTCAAGGTGTTCACAACAAAGTATATATTTGGCCTGGTATTCATCATATAAATCAATGAACCAATGATCTGTCTATATAGTGTCACATCCACTAATTTTGACGAAGCATCAAACAACAACTTCAAGTGTGTATCCATGGGTGTGGCCATGGATTTACATTCCAACATGTCGAACCTTTTCAAGATTTCCACTACATAATTTTCTTAGTTAAGGAATATTACTTTTGGGCTCTGTCATGCTTCAAGACCTAGAAAATAATGCATCAAGCTAAGGTATTTCATCTCGAATTCTGTAGTGAGCTTCTTCTTACAGTCTAAGATTTGATTCTCATTACATGTCAGGAATAAATAATCCACATATAGCAACAATATGAGAGGTTCAACATCCATAACCTTGAAGTAAAGTTTAGGATCAACCTTACTTTTGGTAAATCCCAAGCTTGTCAGAAAAACTATTGATTCTTCCATACCAAGCTCCTTGATCTTGCTTCAATCTATACAGATCTTTATTCAGTTTACAGAAATGTGTTTTTATATCTTTGAATTCAAAACCTTGTGGATGTTCTATGTACACTTATTCTTCAATAACACCATTTAGAAAGGTTGTTTTCACATCCATCTGGTGTAACTTCCATTCTATCTTGGCTTCTAGTGCCATGATGGTTCTGATAGAAGTGTACCTTGCTACAGGAGAAAATGTCTCTTAATAATCGATTCCTTCCTTTTGAGATAATCCACAGGCCACAAATATAGCTTTGTACTTCTCGATACTTCCATATTCTATATGTTTTATCTTGTAGATCTATTTGGAAGATGCCACACTTTTACCTTCTGGTTTGGGAACTACTTCCCACACATCATTCTTCATTATGGATTGGTATTCTTTTGTCATGGCTTCTACCCATTCTCTCTTTTGAACCACTGCTTCAAAAAAAGTAGATTCTTTGTCTACAAGATCACGCATCAAATCCACATAACTAGGAAATGGATTTGGATTCTTGCTCTACCTTGTGGATCCTTCTGGAGCACCATACCTTTCTACTTCTTGAATAATATCACTAGCCCAAGTTGGCTTTCTCTTGTGGGAGATATTCATGTGGGGATATTCTTGGGGCTCCATTATATTAATTTTTTCCATAATATCATCATCATGAGAAGGTGCAACTTCCTTCATCGGTTCTGCAACTCTGGTAGCTACAACTTCTTCATATGTTTCTTCAGGTTGGCACTTTCTCTATATCTTCATCAAAGTTGCATCCTTCGTGATAAATCCTTAGGTTTGGTAAACCTTTAACTACCTTTCTCACATGTGGTATGGATTTTATATTTTTTATGTGAGAAGTCCTTCTATGGACTTGTAGTATCATGAATCAAGGTTGCTTCTAAGTGACCCTTTAGTTTATACATGCCACCCTCTAGTGACAGACACATCTTCTAGAGAACATATTTTTCAACTTCTTCTTTTGTTAACTTCTTGGAAGGTTATTCTTGTTCTTCTGTTAAGTTAACATGATGTATTTTTTTATTCTTCCTCTTATATTCTTCTTTCTTTGTTGGAAAAATTTACCAATTCGTCCTATCTTATCGCAATGGTAACACAGATAAGAGGATAAATATTTCTACTTGTAATCTACCTTTTTATTATTTTGAAACTTCTTATGAGGGTAAGACTATTAATCTGTCACAGTAATCTAAGGACTAAAACACAGTCTCATCAAATATTAATAACAATAAGGCATGAAAATGGTGTAATAGTGCTACAAAATGAGTAATACGCACTGTATATTCACACAAAGAATAAGTAATACAATACAATGATCATGCTGCAAGCATGAATGACAAAGAAATTTGAATTCCCAAGGAGGTCATTCGAATTGAATGAGTGAGTCTAGCTTAACTAAATGTAAGCCATAGTTAACACTCAAGTTAACCACTGATCAAAACCCTAATTGACTCAACTGAGCCCTAACTAAAGTCAGAGTACAATAATGACTGAATCTAACTGAAAGTAGCTCAGACACATGTCACTGCAAGCCAACCAATAAGTGGTAGTGCATCAATGACTCCAATGAACCCTGATGAGGTTAACTGAAGTGTCACTGACCATCAAAAGTGGTTGGAGGTGCCCCTGTTGACTCCAGTTCATTAAATAATTAATAAATAATCAATTTAATGAAGGAATGCACCTTCACTTCTCTATTTAACTGATTGTAACCATCAATTAGCAATATGGGGCATTAATGACACTCAGATCACCCCCGGAGTGCTCCAGTTAGCCTTCCCGAATGTAGGAGAAGGCTACGTTAGCCTCCTTAACTGAAGGTAGGCATGGGTGTGATCTGGATGATGTCATCTAGTGCTCCTATGATGTCAATTAAGTCATTAAAACTTAGGATAGTGATTTAACTAGGTCAAATTAACCAAAATGAATGTGTATGGTGGTAAATGTCTCCAACACCCCCCTTAAGCTATACTTAGGAGGAGTAGAAAACATAAAATGCATAAAAATGCTATGGCATTAGAAACTAAGGCCATAGGTCACCTTGTACAATACTGAAAAACAATGCTAAAAAACAAACTAGGTTAGGAAAAGAGGGAAAATGCAGTGGGAACCCCCCCCCCCCCTCAAGCTGAACACTGAAAGTAGTAAAATCACCCTGATGAACTCACCCCCAATAGTGAATGGAGGTAAGTGAAATTCTTTTCTAAAAATCTCTCGGTGAATATGTCTACAATCTGCTTATCAGTCAGGTAGTATTGCAGAATGATGATCCTGTCATGCACTAGCTCCCTAATATAGTGCATGTGGATCTCTACATGATTGGTCCTCTGCCTGGTAACTAGATCTGTGGATATCTTAATAGCACTTTGATTGTCACAAAATAGGATAGTGGACAAAGTACTACCAAGATCAAACTCTGAAAGAATTCCTTGTAACCAAACTGCTTGGATGCAAGCATTCACCGTTCCTCGATACTCAGCCTCTACTGAAGATAATGCTATGGAAGCCTGATTTTTGCTAGACCATCAAATGGTGCCACCACCAAACATGAATCATATCTGGAAGTAGACTTCCGATCAATAGAATCACCCACCCAATCGAAATCTGTGTATCCAACCAGCTCTAGCTCGGAGTCTGCAACATAGTGAATGTCGTAGGTCCTAGTTCCCTGAATATACTGTTGGATCCTATTGGATGCCTTCCAATGAATATCATGGGGCTGCTACATGTATCTTGATATAGCATTCATGGCATAATAGATATCAGGCTGAGAATGTGTCAAGTACAACAAGCTACCAATCAAATGTCGATAAATAGTGTAGTCCATGGGAGGTGTGCTTTTTCCTTCTTCAAGGTTGATCCCTGAAAGGAAAGGGAATGGCGCATGCATACATTCAGCCATGTTAAACTTGAATAACAGGTCTTATATGTATTTGGATAGAGTTACCATTATCCCATCATAATTTTTCTCAATTTGGAGCCCCAAAAATTGTTTTAAGAGCCCCAAATTGCTCATTTCAAATGCATTGTGGAGAGCAGTTTTAATGGCTGAAATAGAAGAAACTGTGCTACCTGTGATTAGTAAGTCATCAAAATATAAAACAATAATAATCAAATTACCATTAGACTACTGTATATACACATTTGGATCTGATTTACACCTTTGGAAGTTTTGCGAGAGAAGGAAGGCATCCTTCTTGGGATACCACTCTCTTGGGGCCTGTTTTAACCTGTATAGTGACTTCTTTATCTTGCAAAACAAATATGGATTAGAGATGTATCCCTTAGGCTGCTTCATGTATATCTCCTCATGAAGATATCCATGTAGAAAGGCTGACTTAACATCCATATGATGCACTTCCCAGTTCTTAGATGCTGAAATTGCCAAAACTAAGCGAATGGAGTCCATTTTTGAAACCGATGCAAAGGTCTCATGGTAGTCCACACCTTGGATCTAAGAGAAAACATTTTTCCACTAGAATTTCCTTATATTTGTATATACTTCCATCAGCATCAACCTCGGTCCGTAACACCCACTTGCATTGAACCAATTTCCTTCCCGGAGGAAGAGAAACTAGCTCCCAAGTAGTGTTTTTTCTGAAGAGAATTCATCTCTTCATCCATGACAACTTGCCATATCGGATCCTTCCGAGCATGGTAGTAGGATTTTGGGTCTGAAATAATCATCAAATAACAATTTTTAGACAACAAATTATCATGACAAGAGAGCGCAATACCTACTCTTTGGAAATCAGACCGGGTTCTCCTTGGATCATCCAGATTTCCAATGTTATCTTTTGCGGAGGAGAGTGTCTGTTGAGCCCATGTGGGAAGATGATTTTGTAATTCAGGTTCTGATTTAGCATCTAATGTTTTCTATACACTGATATTAGAAATTAGAGGATCCAAATTAGGGTCATCACCCCCAATTTCATCATCCAAATATTCAGTAGAATAGGAAGGAAATTCAGTAGTTTTCTCCTTCACTAGTTCCACCTCCTGAAGAGGCTCATCAAACTTGGCACTTCTCTCGATGATGATATGTTTTGTTTTGATATCCAGCAGCTTGAAACCTTTTGATTCATTAGGATTCCCAATAAACAGACATTCTATGCTTTGTGGTTGCAAATCCCTCCTTTTATCAAGTGGAATTCGGGTCCATGTAGTGGACCCAAACACCCACAGGTTCGACACATCTGGTTTGTGTCCAAAGTATGCTTCAAAAGAGGTCTTCCCTTTCATAGATGAGTGTGGCACTCTATTATAAATGTATGCTGCATCATGCATATCTTCAGCCCACAAATTTGCAGCCAAATTCTTTGTTTCCAACATACAGGTGGTCATCTCCTTGAGAGACCAATTCTTCCTTTTTGCTACACCATTCTGCTGGGGAGTGTAGGGAATTGAATATTGGACCTGAATACCACTTTGGGAACATATGTGCAGAAACTCATTACGGACATACTCCCTTCCATGATCATATCTCAAGATATTGATCTTAATCCCAAAGGCATTCTCGATCAAGGCCTTCAGTTCAGAGAATTTTTCACATACTTCAGACTTCTTTTTGAGAAAGAAGACCCATGTGTACCTTAAAAAATCATCAATAAAAGTCAGAAGATACCTTTATCCATTCATGGATGTGATAGGAATTATACCATTGATATCAGAATGTATCAGCCCCAAGATGCATGTATCTCGGTTTTCCTTCCCCCGATCGAACTTGTGCTTAGGGTGTTTTCCAACCACACAGCCCTTGCAAATTCTAGTGGTTGCCTTGATGACCAGAAGGCCTTCAACCATGGAGTTTTTTATGTAATTTATACAAATATTTGAAATTGAGATGGCCAAATCTCTCATGCCATAGCCTACTAACTTCATTTCCATGAGTTAGCAGTGCGGTGGGATTTGCATCCGCCACAAAGTGGGAAAACTCATAGGCTTTTGCATGATGGTTTGCAAGGCCTTTAGCAACAAGTTTCCTGGATGCAAGTTCCATTATCTCAACATCATTCAGGTTGAAATATACTCTCTTAGGAACTCTTGTATGTGTCATCTGATAGACACTAAGGAGATTTGATGCCAAAGATGGTACATACAAAACATTTGAAAAATAGCCATTCTCAAGATCAACCATACCTTGTCTTTCTGAAATGATGGTGGAGTCATCTCCCATGTGGATGGGGATGGATTTTCCAGTCTCCAAGGATGAGAAGGAGTCTCTTTCATCCATCATGTGGTTAGAAGCTACAAAATCAATCAAGAGTGCTTTGGACTTCGAAGTGCTTGCCATGAGGGCATGACTTCTTTCATGCTGTGGTTCCCAATCTTGCTGATCTCTCCTCCGAAAGATTTCCAGAAGATTGATGTGATTTCTCTCAAGGAGAGAGGTAGCTTCATCAAGATTCTTCTTCATGCAGGCATGTTCAGGTTGGAATCCCTTCCCACAGTATGAACACTTGATTTTTTCCTTTGCATGATGCCTTTTTCCTTTGTTCTTCTTTGAGCCGGAAGACTCATCATGCTGCTAGTTTTCAACTTTAGGCTTAGGAGCTTTGAATTTAGTTTTTTGGTTCTTCTGTTGCTTTCCTTTACCCTTCAGATCTTTGGTCCTTGAGACATGGAGGGCTTGATCACGGGAGGATCTGATGATCCCCATCTCGACAAGCTTATCATGTTCACTTGTTAGGGACTCAATGAAGGCATTGAGTGTAGGCATCTTCCATCCAGGGGTTGTGAGCTTCCCCACACAGAATGTAGAGACAAAAATTGAATAATCAGCTCCAAGTTTTGAGAATATGGTGAGGTTGATCTGATCATCCTCCTTCTCCACTTTGCATTGCTTCAACAGTAAGACAATGTGCTTGAACTTTGTGGAAAATTCATTCAAGGTCTCTAAATTGGAAAGCTGGGGAGACATCAATTCATTTTCAATCTGGTAAACTTTCAAATCATCCTGCTTTCCATACATGGTTTCCAATTTGTCCCAAATTTCCTTTGGAGTCTTCAATCCCGAAAGATGGAAAAGAAGATCTCAGGAAACGGAGAGGCACAAGAATCCAAATGCTTCATCCTTCTTGTTCAAGAATCTAGCTTTGTCTGTCACAGGATTAGGCTCTTATTCAGTGTCCATAGTGACCCTATAGAGTCCTTTGGCACATAGCTAGATCTCCATGTCTCCTTTCCATGAGTGGAAATTGAACAGTGTCAAAAGATCTATGGAAGAAGCCATCTGAATCTGCTGGAGCGAATGCTTTCACCTGTTAAAAACCTGAAAATCACAACAAAAGGGGCAATGTAAGGTCAGAAAACCTGCACATTTTAGGCTTTCATCACACCCAACATAGTCAATAAAGCAAGCTTGATCAACAAGTTCCTTACTTGGGGTATTAAGTGGTAAGCCTTGGCTTCTGGTGCAGTGCTAGATTTTTGAGCTATTGCTCAATTTTCATGCAAGATCTATCAAAAACCTTGTTTTTGAGAGATCTAAGCTTCGTCGTGCCATGAGCTCTGATACCATATTAATCTGTTACAGTAATCTAGGGACTACAACACAGCCTCATCAAAGATTAATAATAATAAGTCATGAAAATGGTGTAATAGTGCTACAAAATGAGTAATACGCACAGTATATTCACACAAAGAATGAGTAATACAATACAATGATCATGTTGCAAGCATGAATGACAAAGAAATTTGAATTTCCAAGGAGGTCATTCGAATTGAATTAGTCAGTCTAGCTTAACTGAATGTAAGCCACAGTCAACACTCAAGTTAACCATTGATAAAAACCCTAATTGACTCAACTGAGCCCTAACTGAAGTTGGAGTGCAATAAATGACTAAGTCTAACTAAAAGTAGCTCAGACACATGTCACTGCAAGCCAACCAATAAGTGGTAGCGCATCAATGAATCCAATGAATCCCAATGAGGTTAGCTGAAGTGTAACTGACCATCAGAAGTGGTTGGAGGTGCCCCTGTTGACTCCAGTTCATTAAATAATCAATAAATGATCAATTTAATGAAGGAAGGTGCCTTCAATGCTATTTTTAACTGATTGTAACCATCAGTTAGCAATATGGGGCATTAATGACACTCAGATCACCCCTGGAGTGCTTCAGTTAGCCTCCCTGAATGTAGGAGAAGGCTAAGTTAGCCTCCTTGACTGAAGGTAGGCATGGGTGTGATATTGCTGATGTCATCTAGTGCTCCTATAATGTCAACTAAGTCAATAAAACTTAGGATAGTGGTTTAACTATGCCAAAGTGACCAAAATGAGTGTGTATGGTGGTAAATGTCTCCAACAAAGACCCCTTATGAATTTCATTCTTGAAATCATGTTTTAGTTTTCTTCTTCTGGTATTAGTAGGTAGAGCATGGTAATTATCTCTAAGTAGTGATTCTTTATTAGCTACTCTAGATTTATTCCAATTTGTCCCAAATTTCCTTTGGAGTCTTCAATCCTGAAAGATGGAAAAGAAGATCCCGAGAAACAAAGAGGCACAAGAATCCAAATGCTTCATCCTTCTTGTTCAAGAATATAGCTTTGTCTGTCACAGAAGAATGCTCTTCTTCAGTGTCCATAGTGACCCTATAGAGTCCTTTGGCATGTAGCTAGATCTCCATGTCTCCTTTCCATGAGTGGAAATTGAACAGAGTCAAAAGATCTACAGAAGAAGCCATCTGAATCTGCTGGAGCGAATGCTTTCAACCTGTTAAAAACCTAAAAATCACAACAAAAGGGGCAATGTAAGGTCGAAAAACCTGCACATTTTATGCTTTCATCACACCCAGCATAGTCAATCAAGCAAGCTTGATCAACAAGTTCCTTACTTGGGGTATTAAGTGGTAAGCCTTGGCTTCTGGTGCAGTGCTGGATTTTTGAGCTATTGCTCAATTTTCATGCAAGATCTGTCAAAAACCTTGTTTTTGAGAGATTTAAGCTTCGTCCCGCTGTGAGCTCTGATACCATATTAATCTTTCATAGTAATCTAGGGACTAAAAAACAGCCTCGTAAGAGATTAATAATAATAAGGCATGGAAATGGTGTAATAGTGCTACAAAATGAGTAATACGCACTGTATATTCACACAAAGAATGAGTAATACAATACAATGATCATGCTGCAAGCATGAATGACAAATAAATTTGAACTCCCAAGGAGGTCATTCGAATTGAATTAGTGAGTCTAGCTTAACTAAATGTATGCCACAGTCAACACTCAAGTTAACCACTGATCAAAACCCTAATTGACTCAACTGAGCCCTAACTAAAGTCGGAGTGCAATAAATGACTGAGTCTAACTAAAAGTAGCTCAGACACATGTCACTCCAAGCCAACCAATAAGTGGTAGCGCATCAATGACTTCAATGAACCCCAATGAGGTTAACTGAAGTGTAACTGACCATCAGAAGTGGTTGGAGGTGCCCCTGTTGACTCGAGTTCATTAAATAATCAATAAATGATCAATTTAATGAAGGAAGGTGCCTTCAATGCTATTTTTAACTAATTGTAACCATAAGTTAGCAATATGGGGCATTAATGACACTCAGATCACCCTCGGAGTGCTCCAGTTAGCCTCCCCGAATGTAGGATAAGGCTAAGTTAGCCTCCTTGACTGAAGGTAGGCGTGGGTGTGATCTTGTTGATGTCATCTAGTGCTCCTGTAATGTCAACTAAGTCAATAAAACTTAGGATAGTGGTTTAACTAGGCCAAATTGACTAAAATGAGTGTGTATGGTGGTAAATGTCTCCAACAAAGACCCCTTATGAATTTCCTTCTTGAAATCATGTTTTACTTTTCTTCTTCTAGTATTAATAGGTAGAGCATGGTAATTATCTCTAAGTAGTGCTTCTCAATTAGCTACTCTAGATTCATCTTGAACACATTCTTACCATATGACAACAAATTTTATGCTTTCCTTCCTTGCACAGATTGTATGGATGAAGGAGTCCCGTGGTCTAGTAAGACCATTGAGAGAGGTCATTACTAGTTCAATTTCATCAATCTTGTCTTCAGTTGCTTCTAGTTGTTCTTTGAATAGAGAGAACCTTGTGAAGTATTCATGGATAGATTCACCCTTGCTCATATTTGTTCTTTTGATTTGGGCTCTCAAGTTCATCTTTTAGTTGATGTTTCTTACTTCATACATTCCTTCTAGGTAATCAAACATCTCCTTAGGTGTATCCTTAGAGGGTACTTGAGGAATCAAGTGATCCTTGATAGAATCAGCTATGATCCTCTTGGCTCTAATCATGTCTTTCTTGTATTTTTCCTTTGCTTCATCTTCTTCGGACTTCGGCACAACTTGCTTGATAAAAATTGCAAGATAATTCTCTTATGAAATGAGTCCTATTTTGTATTTCCAAGCACGAATTTTTTTTATTCCTTCCAACTTGTCATTAAGCTTAGTGCTTGGAGACATATTGTCCTAGAGATCAAAGAATGGAAAAATATGAAAACTTCTCAGAAATGAAAATTGTATTCACCAAAATATGCACTTGACTGAGATGAGTATCATGGTAGAGTCAATTTCTGAAGAATACAAATTCTATCCCTTGAAACTAGACTTACAATATTTTGGATTGCAGTTTCTGGTTTTCTGGTTCCAAGACAAAGTAGGGATTGACTTTCTGAAGGATCTTCCACCTGAAAAATTTTGATCTTGGTGCCAAAAAATGTTCCTAGGAGGGGCATAGTTCCCTATGTAACTTGCGCTAAAAAAAATAACTTTATTAGAAACCCTAATTTCCTTGTCCATAGAAGGAGAGAGAGAATTACCTCATGAAAGCTCCTCTTTGAGACTAGCTCTGATATCATGTTAAGTTTTCTATGCTGCAATATCTTAAGTCCTAACTTGATAATCATTTTATACATTTTCACAATAAAAGCATAATGAGGATCACTGAAAGAAACACAATCACAAGGTACACAACAATTCACCTTGGGAAACCCCAAAGGGAAAAACCCAACAAAAACTTCTTGAATATATATTACCAATATGCAATGACCAAAGGCCAAGGTATCACCAAGTGAGAGACCAAACCACAAGCATAAGAGCCAAAACACCAAAGACACTTTTCCTCCTCCTTCTCTATCTCTCCTTCTTTCTCTCTCTTATCCAATACAAGTCTGAGTGAGTGTGTATATATGAGGGAGGGCGCCTCCCTATTTATACTAATCTTCCCAATTGACATTTTCCCTAACTAGACCAGCCTATCTAATTGACAAGGACGACCTACCTATGAAATCTCACAAAAATTATTATATTATTCTTTTCTGAGTGATATTGACCCAACTTACAACGGATGGTTTACCTCATGAATTTCACAAGACCTTTTACATTGGTGACATCTCCTGAAGGAGGAATAATAATAATGTAAAGTGGAACTACAATATTCTTCAAAGTTAAATACTTTCAACAAATTTCTCTAAAAACCCTAGGTGCACACATTGTTCTCCATTATGCCTCCTGTAGAGTTTGATATAGGAGGGATTGAATCACAAGAGGCGATAGTGTTTTTTCTCATTGGTTAAAGGTATGAAACTCTCTCACCTTGGATCCTCGTAGACATCGAAGTTCGTCAAGTTAGGTGTTATTTAAAATTTCTAGTTTCTCTCTAAAATGGTTCATAAAGTGATTTCCCTCATCGAGAGATGCCTCATAGGTTTGTTTATTGGGATTTGTAAGAACTATAATCTTTTGATTTCACGAGATTTCCAATTCCAATTTTGTGGAAGAGGGTACTTACCATATCTTTATTTTTGAGAAGAAGGATACCAAGACCTCAACTTTAGAAGTGGCCCATATTTTATGGGGACCAAGGGAATGTATATGAATCGATGGACCTTAGATTTTTTCCTTGAAAATGGTGTCCCTTATGTCACCCTTTTTTGGGTCAAACTCCCTCATTTTTCTTTCCATTGTTGGAGTGACAATGCCATGGAATCCCTTGAGAACTTGATTGGGAAATACATAGATAGATATGAGTCAAAGGGTCCTATGTTTTCTTGTTCTCACATTTTTGTGGATGTAGATATGGAAAACGGGTTACCAAAAGCCAATAATTTACCAATGGATGGATAGACACATCTTCACAAGTTAGATTATGAGCAACTTTCCTTCAAATGAAATGCTTTCCATGAATACAAACATTTTGTGAGGAATTGCCCCAAATATCAAGTGGTTGAAGAAAATCCTATCCAAAATGGATGGCAAGTTGGAAAAGGGGGAATATCTCAAAAAGATATAAGTCCTTCTAGGTCCTTCTATCCCAAGAGTAGAAAATCGATTTTAGATCCTTCAGTAGGAATACAAAGAGAGAGAGCCTCCTCATGAATATTCTGCAAACTTTTAATCTGAGAATGACATGAATCCTCAAAATGTGAAATATTTATCTTTAGGTCAACCAATTTTATAGGATATTGGAATGGAAGATGCTTGGCCCTCTTTTCCGCTAGTTCCGGATGAAGTCACACAGGGGAAGGCTAGCAAGCAAGGTCCAAGTGCTAATAATTACATCTCTCAAAGATAGACCAAACAAAGTAAATGTGAAATAATAAAGGAATCAAAAGAGGAAGTTACTAACAAAAATAAGATTGCTCATTCAAAAAACATGGATAAGAAGAATGAATGGGATGAGAGAGAAAAAATTTGTGGGAATACATAGTATCATCCCAAATGCCATGAAAATATATGACTCAATTCAAATCCCTCGGGAAGAAGAATTGGAGCATGGAATCCCAAACTTCATTTCTAAATGAAAGCAATCTCTTGGAAGGTTGGAATTGTCGAGGTATGGGAGGGGGGTAGCAGAAAATAGAACCAATGAAAGATTTTATCAACAAGGAAAGGATATCCCTCTTTCTCATTCGAGAGACCAAAATGGAGGCAAAAGTTTAGAACCTAATTCCTAAGATATGGAAAATAGGGCATGGAAAGGTGGTCAACTCATGAGGTTCATTAGGAGGACAGAAGTTTTTTTGGAATGGTAAGAAATAATCCCTTCTAGTTCATATTGTATTATTGGTTGTGGATAGACCTTGGAGAGCGGGAAAATAAGAAAATAAAACAAATTTGCAATGTATATGGGCATGTGCATTATAGAGATAAAATTGAATATTTGAATCACTTGAGATCCCTCCATAATCAATTTTTCTCTTTAGAACATGATTATTGTTGGTGATTTCAATGCCGCGATATCCCGTAAGGAAAGAAAATGAGGTATTAAAGTTGGGTATCACTTTGGGTAAAATATAGAGGATCTTATCTCTGATTGGGATTTGTTGGATATTGTCCACAAGAAAGGGATCTACACTTCAAATACTCATAGAATTTGCATGGGCCATGAGGTAGCTTGTCTCAATAGGTTCCTTATTCACTCCTTTTAAAATGATCTCTCTCCTCATTAAAAAATTATTGCATCAATGGTGTCAGATCATAGGCCCCTACTATTAGATATTAACTCCCCTAATAATTTTTCCCTCCTCCCATTTAGATTTAATCCCTTTTCGTTATATGAAGAAGAAGCTCGAGCCATAATAGAGAAATCATGGGGAAATTATATAGACAAGTCTCTAACCTTTGTATGGGAATACAATGTTGGGCTTGTTAAATGGGTATTGAAGGAGTGGGATAAGAATTGATTCCAATGGTTGGATCATAAAAATCAAGGAGATGAAAAAAGAACTGGGAAAGCATCAATTCAATCTGTAAAAAAGGATATTTAACCAGGAGATATAATTTATAGAGAAAAAGGCGTAAATCAAGCTTTGACCACCACTCAAGGATAGGAAGAAGAGTTTTGGTGGTTAAAGTCTCATAGCTTATGGTTAAAATAAAGAGACAACAACACCACTTTTTTTCATAATCAATCGAAATAACTACTACATTTATACCCCAAATTCAACATTTCCACCCACTTTTGACAAGAAATTCACCTCCTAACATAAAAAAGAAGTTGAATAGGAAGAAAATTAGTCAAATTTTTTTGCTTGGATTTGAAAAACATTGCTTAAGCGAAATTCTAGAAAAAATAATCTTACGGAGTAAAAATGAGGTTGAGAAAGTGGAAATATTAGTTGGCATTTGCATTATAGGTTTCTTAAGTGAAGTATGTACTATCTTTTTTTGTTTGTATCCCCCCTGCCCTCTTTTGCGCACGGGATTGGAAATCTATTTTGTAAGAAAAAAACCCACACATGAGATACTATTGTGTGCAAGCATAAAGAAATATCAAATGTTGGAAAATCACTTGATTAACCAATGACAAAGACAAGGAGAAAAATATTTTAGCAAGTTTTCACCTTAAATTTTTCTTGCATTTAACATAAAAGATGAATGTTATCCTGGGGGATATCGTAGGAATCAAACACATGGAATTTGGGATCTTTATATTGAATATATAGAGAAATATCGGCCACTGCATGGAAATATGCTAAAAATGACTTCTATTTCTTGCCTAATATTCTTATCATCGTCTCTTTCACCTAGGGTTGTTTCAAGTTGAATTTCCATCTGGTAGTAGGCCACCTCCACAACCTGCTAATATTGTTCAATTTTAAAAATATTGGTCTCCACTTTAGTAGTGTATGGATGCATCATCTACAAAATCTACAATGTAGACCAATCCTAAACATCAATGGTGGATTAAATATCCCTAGTTGAAGGGTTCAAATTAAGAGGCTCTCCACTGGTGATAGATGAGTTCATCTTATTCGATATTTATAAAGAACGTTTTGGGAAAAGAATGATAAATAATTTATCAATGCTCTATTAGTGAGACCTCAACCCTCTCATTGGGGACTAGTATCTATCATTATAGGTGAAAATCCATTTTAAACTAACAACTCCATTTGTTGATAATTCTTCTTCTTTTGGGCTGGTTTATTAATTCCATTTTCAATAGATTATCCTTCTGATTTGTTTCTAGGACATGATAGTTTCATTCATTTCAATCTTTGGAATAAAAGTGTTTCATGGTTTTTAGTGCTAGATTTTAATTTTTTTACCTCCTCTTTCTTTTACTCATAAGGAACTTCAGTGAAAGTCACAAGAAACTCGCATATTGTCGTTGGAAAACACATTCTTATGTGTGAAGGTTTCTCTTCTACAACTTGTGAGACACATGATAGTTCCCTATTTCAATGGAAGTGGCGTCGTTTGCAGTGTTTCCTTGATGTTCATAGTGTTATTGATTTTTAGGGGTTTGATTATTCTTGTTGTTGTGATAAGTCCTTCCTGTTTTTTCTCACAAAGTGGTTGGAAGGTGTTGTTTTCCTACATTAAAAGTAAACTAGACATTTCATAGGTGTTCCCATGAAGATGGGAAACACTTTTTGGCAGCACGTTTTTGAAAGAGGACAACACTATTATGTTAAAAACTAACTCAATTGAGATTTTTTTAAGCCCTTGATCGATGGCTTAAATAAGTGCTCGATCGAGCTATTTTAAAATGATCGATCAATGGTTACTAAAATTCTCAATCGAGCCATTTCATTTCAGAAGCTTGATCGAGCTTAAAATATCATTCGAGGGTTTTAGAAAGCTTAATCGATCATTTGCAGTAGTTATGCATATAAAATAGCAACACACCACAAATTATTTCACCACGTCTATTGCATAGAAACTCAACCAAGGAGTAGTAGAGAGGGATTAGATATCATAGATGAGTGATTGGTGTTTATAGATGTGACTGAAATCATGGAAAATATGGAGAAGTGTCTCTTATAGTGATTTTTCATGATTTCAATCACATATGTTATTCCAATTACTCCACAATCCATATCCATGCATATAAAATATAGAGAAAGTGGATGTCCTAATGCTTGTACCTGGTTCTTCTTCAAGGTGTTCACTATTACCCACAAGTATCATTTTATTGTTAAAATTATGTTTTACTAAATTTAATTATCTTATATTTCTATCTTTAATTTCAATAGAATTCAAAGATCTTGATCCCATGAAGGTTTTGAATATAATAAATATTAACAAAAATGGTCAATTTATAAGGGCATTCACATAGTTAATAGTTGGAATATATACCTACTCGATATGAGATTTTAAAAACTTCGATTAAAAAAATTTCAGGTACGCATATTTGTGTGAATATGGGACCCCAAAAAAATTTAATCAAAGTTTTTACAAGGTTGATTGAGCTAAAAGATCGATCGAGTTTCATTCTAACAACACATAATCTCTCAATCGACATGTTTAAAAACATGCACAAAATCGCGATTGACGGTTTTACAAACCTTGATTAAGGGATTTAAAAATAGAATTTTAGCCCCCATTTCTACAAATTTAATTTTACTAGAATCTTTGTCAAGCCTAAACCCTATCTTGGGATGCACGTTAGGTAGCAGACTTCATATCAATGGATTCTTCAATTAATCATCTATCCATTGGCATATAATTTACAGGTTTTGGAGGCCATATAATAATTCTTTTTTATTTTCTTTTCAAACTTACACGTAAAAACCATGTACACAACTTTGAATGAATGCAAAGAAAAATCAACAACATAAAAAGTACACAACCAAAAAATTTCAAAAAATATACATGTCCCACATCAACGTATCTTCTTCAAAATGGTATATTTTGTTTTTCATTTTTTGTAACTAGTAAAAAAAAATACATGCACACACGTGTACAAGATGAGATTAAATTTTTCAGTGGTCAGTTTAAAAAATTAATAAAAAATATAATTTTTCCAAAATAAATTTAAAAAATATGTGCACATGTGTGTGTGTTATAAATTATGCATTTATCACTAAATTATTTTACGTGCACACAAGCAACTTGTTAACTTTTCATTAAAATTTACAAGAACACACATATCATTAAATGCAATTTTGACATATTAAGTAATAATACATATTTGTTTAAATATAGGGGGAAAGCCAACATAATTCCCCACCAATTGTTTTTTTGTTACATGTTAGAATTTACAAAGCATATATGAGTTTTGAGAGTTTTGATTTAATAAATGAGTAACAAATTGAATTTTCAGTCACTTTTGGCCAAAAAGTGTTCCCCATCTTCATGGATTCACCTTCACATAGAGAAATAAGATGACTCACAATGGTAAGTTTTGCAATTTGTGATGATTGGACCTTTCTAGAGTATCAATGTGCCTTAGTATGGGGTGTTGTATTATATGTCATTTGGTAATTACCATATTTGAAACCTTTCATTTTCATCATTTTTTCCTCCTCTATCCCAAATCTTCGTAGAGGACTTTCCTCATTTTTCTTGACATTCTCAAGGTCACTTTATTCTCTGTAACAAATTATTAGCAAAGAAAATGAATTCCCATTCATATCCATTATTTTATTTTATTTATGATGCATGTGGTCATAAATCATACACTTCCATCTTTCTTGATTGATGTTTGTTGTCTTAATTGACATTATTGTAGTGATTTAATTGAGTCTTAAGCGACGTTCAAATTGTACACGTCAACTAGTAAATTTAGTTTTCAGAGGTCATTGCTTAAGAGATGTGATGCCAAGTGTATTTAGATTTTTTTCCATTTCAATTTGACAATATTTAAAACATATTCAGATAGAACATTTATTTATGTTGTTTATGAGTTCAATTCAGCAAGAATACTTTCCACAAGGATTTTGGAGGGAGGAGAACTTTGATTATAGGTACAAAAAATTGTGGATCAATGATATTATCCCTTGACTTACTTTATTTTGATTGGGTTAATTATTTTTCTGTATTTCTTCTTACTATATTAGTGGCTTGATAATGTATTTTATTGAAATAGAAGGTCAAAAAATGTTGTCTGTTGATTTTCTAGTAGATTCGAACAAGTTGTTTCTATGCAGGCAGTTATCGATTTTGTAAATGGTGACAGAAGCAACCATGTTAATACAAATGATCATAATAAAGCCTTTAATGTTGAAGATATAATCAGTGATGAAAAATGTCATTTCCCTTGTATGAAATTCAAAGAGATAAGAAGAAGAAGAGTTGTTATGGTAGCAATCAAGAAACATTTCCTAGGGTATGGGCACTTGGAAGGTGGAAATCAATATCAACCCTTGGCAAGATATCAAAAACATGTGTTTTCATCATTTTGTAATATGATTATTATTGATTTCTATTTCGATACTATAATTGTATATATTTTTCTGTAATTATTGTACAGACAAGACCACCAATGCTTACCAATCCACTCATTGAAATTCACACTAGAGATGGAGAGGGTGGTGACATTGAGATTGATACAATGGAAGAAAATGACCACAATATTATTGAGAATGAATGGATGAATAGGTTAATCCATGAAACATTTATTTCCATAGACGAGAATGCACCTAACGACGATATCTATGAAAAAAATCGTGATGTACCTCTTATTGATAAGGCAAAAAGGAATTATACAAAGACTCAAAGACAAGTCTTATCTTCGCTCTTTTGTTGCTAGTCACCTTGAAGGTAATGAATGGTATTTCAACCATAACAATGAAAAAAATGTTAAGGTATGCAAGACTTATCTATTTGTAATTGCAATTTCTCATTTTTTTTGTTTATCATTTTCAAATATATGTCAATAATTATGATTTTTCCATTATTTTTTAGAATGTTAGGTGATACTCTTCTACCACCGTCAAATACTTTACCTTGCACATACAAAGAAATATGTGTCATTCTGAAATATTTAGGAATGGAGTATAACATAATTGATGCATTTCCTAATGATCATATAATGTATTATGGACAACATGCATCTAAGAGTGAGTGTCATGAACATGGAATTAATAGATATATTAATCAGGTAACAAATAAGGTGTCCCACAAATTTCTTCACCATATCTTGATAAATATTCCTTGTTTTCAACAACTGTTCAAATGTAAAAACATTACATAATTTATGGATTACCATGGATGACACGAAAGTGAAGATGGTGTCATGTGAATTCCTAGAGATGGTTATGCAATTAGATACATTGAGGAAATATGGGCCATTTTGAAAGAAGATCCACATAATGTGAAACTTTCATTGAAATTTGATGGTATCAATCCATTTGGAGAGCTCGGAAAAAATTAATCAGTTTGGAAAAAAATTTATAATCCTTTGTGGATGACAATTCAAAGGGATCACGTCATGTTGGCATTAATTTTTCAAGGTACTTATTTTTAAGAATGTTAACACAATATAATCTATCATTTTTTTCATTGTTGCATGATTGAGAAATTATTAATTATGTATGTTATTTTTCATATAACTACTAGATAAGGGCCAAGCTAAAGAGATGTATGTATATCTTGAGCCTCTTATAGATGGAATTTTAAAATTATGTCTCAGCAATAGTATATATGATATCTCGAAACCTATAGGCCAAAAACAATTTCAGTTCCATGGAATAGTTACATGGACAATTCACGATACACCTAGTCTTACACATTTTTGTGGTATGTAAATATCCCATGTATCTATATGTATCACTTATTATTGATACTCTTTTTATAATTTATGGATTCTATATATTAA
Source organism: Pseudotsuga menziesii (assembly GCA_001517045.1). Lineage (NCBI taxonomy): Eukaryota > Viridiplantae > Streptophyta > Pinopsida > Pinales > Pinaceae > Pseudotsuga > Pseudotsuga menziesii. Next base: position 94,556 of record LPNX010986022.1, read on the forward strand.
TACTATTCCATAACTTGCATCGATTCAAACAAAGAGAAAATGTGCATGTCTAGTATGTGGTCCAAGAACAATATCTAGGCATTCAAGATGTTTAGGAATGGAGGTGTACAATGAGTTTAGGAATTTTATCCACAAAAAGCATAAGTATTGGATTACCAAAAAAATGAATTTAATGGAAAGGAAGAGAGTGAAAAACACCATGAATAATGATGCCTCAATTATGGAAAACAACATTTTATATGATCCATGGTAAACAATATTTGTTTGTTGTTAGTACTTTGTTCTTGGTCACTTTTGTTTGTTTTTAGACTTCCATACTTACCATTATTAATAAAAAATACTAATACTTCATTGATACTTCTCAAAGGTCATCACAGTCATCCTCCACATTGTTTGAAACAATACTTTGCCTAATTTAGTGGTTGTCATATTATGAACACCTACAAGTAGTTCATTTGTTTGACACAATGTATATTGGAAAGAATGTCGCAAAGTGCTTGTGGAAAATTATAGATGGGAGGAATAAGAAGGAAAAATTGGAAAACCTATAAGTGACATTCAGGAATCCAACTCATTGCAACATTTGAATCATTTCTACGGTAATGGGAATTCTACCAATATTCCATGGTTATTAACAAAGCAAGAGACTACGTGACTATAAAAGAGGTTGTCTAGAAGATAAAATTTCCCATTGGTTTTGCTTCAAACATAAGAAATATATTAACAAAGAAAGGTAATTTTTGTGGGGATAAAAGTCATGATTGACATACATTTATAAGAGTTTGGTGTTTTCCAAATTTGATTATTTTATGATATATACATTATTTGTTAGCAATTAATATTTATTTCTATTCAAATTATAAGTAATGACAGATAAATTATTTGTTAGTAATATATGTTGTGTCCTTGTTTCCATATGTTCCACCTATAGCTCTTCCTAATAGCTTTGATTACAACATAAAGAAGGTTATTTATGATCTCGGCAAGTACATGAGGTAAGTATAAAGTTAGAGTTGAATTATTGATTGTATACACTATCAATAGTTATTTTGCTTGCCTTATATATTTTATTGTTGACACATCGAATTTCTTTTCACTTGTAGGTGGTTTTCATATAAACAAATACATAAAGAATATATCAAGTATTAAAAAGGAAAAATTCCCCGACTAATTTATGAGATGTAAAAGTATCTGCCTCCAACCTTTTTCAATGCACATGAACACTACCTCATACACCTAGTGGAAGAGATTGAAATATGTTGACGCATACACACAAGGTCAATGTTGTTGGTGGAGAGGAACTTGAAATCATTGAAGGAATTTGTTAGACGAATATCACATCCATAAGGCTTGATGATTGAAGGCTACATGATATATCAATCCACTGTATATTTTAGTGAATACTTGCCCCAGGTAGTGGGTGGTCTAGATGTGTTTCTCCTTCTGCCAATTCCACCAAAAAATTTAAAGGGGAGGTGTTGTTGGGGAAAGGTAGATGGATAAAAACGAAAGGTAAAATATTGTTTTTTATTTAATATATCGATAAATTCTTCTGGTAGGTTGGTTACTAGCTTGGTTGTTTAACTAAATATTTTTTTGTCATTGTTTTAGGTAGTATAGAGTGGGATGCAATTCATTTATACATTGAAAATAATCTTGATTGGTTGAAGAGATGGTTAGAACAATGTCAATAAGTTTACAATGCTTTATCATGGAATAGGGTGGAAGAATTGATCATAAAATATTATTTTTATCATGATACATATTTAACCCAACTGGAAATTGATATAACATATGTTGCAAAAGGTAGAAATGTAAGCAATATCTAAGTTTCTTTTTTATATTTCAAATCCCATAAATATTGTTTTTTATCACAAATTATCTTATACATATACTTATTAATTCCTAACAATCCATTTATAACATGTTGAGAATGCAGGTAAAACATCATAAGGTTATGTGGTGCAATGGCAGAAAATGTCACACCAGATAGTTGGATAAGAGGAGTAAAACATGTGATAGTGGTATACTTACAATTTTCTAGGTTACCGTATATTTCCCAAAGGGATGATAGACATATGATCACATAGGATTTGAGTTACTATGAATATTTGGAAGAAATATTGGATATAGACTTTAAAGCCTTCAAATCGGTTCTCTTTAAGATGAGGTGGTACAGATTGTTGTTGTGAAGTGATGAAAGGACAATTATTGATCATGAAAATGGATTTACCATGATTAATACTAATAGGTATGAGCCAAATATAGAGACCTATGTGCCTCCAAACCAATGTGATTAGGTATTTTTTTTAAGTTATCAGGTAGAGCATGTTGGTGATTTGTTGTTAGATTGGATCCAAGAGGATGGATCGTAAAGTACACTTTACCTAAATATCAAGATGTTCATGATGGATAAGAAGAATATATAGCTAGAGAGACAGAGGAAGAAGCGTACTTAGACGAAGGGGGGAATCAAGTCGACTAGATAGTCACTGAATTATATCTTGATGATGATTACTATATCAATGATGACTTAGTGCTAGATGTTACACATGATGCTATGGGAAATCCTTACAATGATTCTGAAGGGATGCATAAAAATTATGATATTTGTTAGCATAGATTTTATCCTGAATGGATTGGAAGAGGTTTAAAGGAAGGAGATAGGGTCTAATTGGAAAATTTGTTTTGATATGACAAAGGGGTTAATAAATAAGGTGCTAAAAGGAGGAAAAACTTTCCATATGACCATAGGATGTGAAAAAAGTGAGTAAATGGTGGATCAAGACCTTACAATTTCTTGTAAAAGGATCAACGATTTAAATTTGAGAGTTGGTGAGATCGATGGTGGACATGGAATCTCCTGGATGAAAGTGCATGTTCCATAACGTTGTTGAATTTTGGCAAAATGACCATTGCAGTATGCTAAAGTTTGGAAATAATCTACGATGCATGATCAAAGGAGAGAATATCAATGGTAGAGGTGAATTCTGCACTTTCAAATAGTGGGGAAGATGAAAAGGGAAAGTAGTAGAGGAATTTTTACCACTTGCCACATGGTGATCCAAGGATCATTCCATTGGGTGAAAAGAAGTATTGGAAGACCACCTCTTGTGACCCTGAAACCACCTTAGGGAATATTATAAAAAGAAAAGGTTATGTGGAAGGGGGGTATTTATCTTTTTGCGCCCTAGGATAAAATGTGCCTACACATTTGTAAGCTAAGTCAGAACTGTTTTTTCTATCCGTCAGTTTCTAGGTAGGCCACGTATCTCAAAACACTAGTTGTTTTTAAAAATGGAAGGAGAACGGGAGGTACACTCAGTGAACTTGTTACATATCACGACCATTCATGAGATATTAAAGAATATCCCTAATTTCACTAAGTATTGGAAAATTCATCTTAAAATTATATTGTTGAACCCCCCTTGCAATACACCTTTCCAATTAAGAAAACCCTTAGTCTCATCATATATTGTAGGTATCCAATTTTATCAACCCATTTTTAATACCCCCTATATATCATATATCAAGTTTTAATGAACATGATACCTAACAAATATTAGTAATAGAAAACAAGATGTTAAATAAAATAATAGTATAATGTTAATAATGATCCCATTAGATTGCATGGGTGACTAATCAATTTGGAGCATTGGATAGTGGAAGACCTAGAGAAATAGAAATGGAGAAGGAAAATTGCGTAAAATCCAACTCATTCAAGAGATCAATGTAACGAAGAATGTGAAATACCAATAGTCCAATAGTTAGTGCAATGCTTAGAAAATATGAGAATGGTAGATGCTTCACACCTTAACATGCCAATATACCAATTTTATATCATGTAAATACAATTATAGCCATAGAGAGATCATGTTTTCTATAAGCTTAATAAATTAAACTCCATAAAAATGAAAAATTGAAACTCTTTCTTGGATGGACTTCCCTACATTTCATTGTATTTTATTTATTGAGACAAGATCTCAACAAACACTTGATTTTCGCTAAGAATAAACTAAAACAAAGAAATAATATTGATTCATGGGGAAAATGTATTAAGAAAATTTTAACCATGTTTAAAAAGCTTGAAACAACCCATTAACAAAAATCTAAGTCTTAATGAAATATTTATTATTTGTTGTGCTAACTATACTCTACCTTAATTGAACATATTGTATAAAATCACTTTCTACATTTAACTTTACTTAACATTTCATAAAACTCTATTTGACATAAACAATAAATCATTTAAAAACAATATCATAAAATAAATATAAAAAAACTATATTTTGGATTCACACACATACTCTCTCTCTCTCTCTCTCTCTCTCTCTCTCTCTAATAATAATAATAATAATAATAAGCCAAATTTTAAAAAAAATCAGTAATCGAGGCTCTAGTCGACACCTATAATCCGTTCAAGGGGAGCATGGCTATTACCATCCCGAGCCAAAAGATTTTGTAATTCCTTCTTGTTATCTAGGAATAGGTTGTTGACAGGAGTTTGATGACGAATCTGATAAGGCATAGACTTTTGTGACATATCGGAGGAATTGGTGGGAAGATAGGTCTTTGTGGGAGGCCTTCAAATATATCAATATTAAGTGATATATGTGAATATTTCCCATGATTTGCATTTTATTCCTCATCCCACCCAAATAAAATAACCCCAATATTTATATTGCTATGTCAAATTAAAAAACCCCCTTCACCGCTTAATATGAGGAAATATACTTTTTTAGTTTTTTAGGAATATTCAAACCCCCAATATTAATGGACATGATATGGTATTTCCTCACTAGTGAACCCCCCGTGGGAAGGAAAAGGTGAAATGAAATCTCTGGCCAAGGAATTTAATAAACTGGAAGAAATTTTCGAGGATAGGGATGGTGATGTCTTTGACACAGTATTATCCTTTGGTAATATTCATGAGCTAAAGAACAAGTTAAAAACCTTAGAAACACAGGGAATAGATGTAAATGGCATCCATAAGTCTGAATTCCACCATTTTTGTTTAGACCAAACTTTGAATTTCCAAACTTTGTCGCATGTTGTGCGGCTAACTATTCTTAGTCATCAAAAGTTATCATGGATTATAACCAGTTAAAAATACTTTTCCCCATAAATTCCATGGCTATTAGAGATTCGTTAGAAGTTCTGTAGTGTTTTTCCCTAAACCTTGAAGATTTCATGGAAGAAAATAAAATTGAATCATACATGCATACTACAGTAGAGGTGAAACAAGCCTTCCTATTGAAAATCCTTAAACCCAATGTCTCAGTCAAAAATGTACTTTTCCCTCTAGATATTGACCTATTCAATGAAGAATCCCAGTATGTTCTTTCTATGTTATGTCAGTTTTTAGGGTTGGATAGTGACATATTTGTTCCTAAAACCTTGTTAAGGTTATTTTTTAGGTTGAGTCTGCAACAATTGCAGTCTGATCTTAGTTAGTGTTTATGCCTTAAATGTGATGAATTACTAGCTGAAAATATTCATTTACAGGTACTGAATTTCCACATGACCAGACACTTCATGTTTCAGTCATAGTTGGTCAAAATGTTCCTATTTTTCAATGAAGAAAATCTACAGTTTCTTGAAATAGTCTTTAATTTTGAGATCATAAATAACGCTTTCAATTATATGAGCCTCATCATGTTAGAAGTGTACATAGTTATTTTTTAAGCAAATCTTCCCAGAGTTGTACTAGAAATGGAAGATGTGTTACAGTTCAGCCCTGATAAAAGAATTGGTGTCTGGTTCCTTTTAAAGGAAAATACTATCATCATAGTTTGTGGTTTTGTTAATGAACCCTATATTTTTCCTGCATTTTTTACGCCAATATTTTTTTCTCTAGAATTCATCAGACATATGCTTATTGTAGAGAATGAACATTTTCTAAATTTTAGGAAATATTTTGAGATCAAGTTTCCTTTGAAAGTGGGTCCTTTGATTGTAAAGAATAAAGTTGCTCTCCCAGTGATTGAAGGATTATTTCAAGATATGAGTTTCATGAAAGCATCAAAGATTAACTATGAACCACATCACATTATATCATAGAGAAGACAACAGAATAAGAATAAGGCCTTTGATCACCAAGAAATAGAATGATTGGCATAAAGAGTCAATATGATGGAATATCAATCAAGTTCATAGAGTTCATAAAGCTTGCAATTAAAACCCTTTTCCTTGATGAAATATGTTTCTATATTATTACCAACCCTCAGTAAAGTTGAAATTACTGGTAAAAGAGCATTTTACAGAAATAATTTAAATAGAAGATGAAGATCAAGACTCCACAAAAATACCTAGAATTTATTAAGATAAAGAGCCAATTGAATTAGAAGAAAAGAAGATTAAAAAAAGGGAAAATTTCAAGGCCCGGGTATTGAAATTCAAGAATACAGTCTTAGTGAGGAACAAGAGATTGGTCCCAGTGACAAGTACAAATCTAGGAATGATTTATATACTAAATATGTTCAAGACAATAAATTTTCTTCTGAAAAATATTTGAATCTTTTCCCTAAAGTTAGATATATATAAGATAAAGAGGGTTAATTGGTAACTGTTAAAGACCATGTGAGGAATACTTTGAACTTGGTAGTGGCCTCTCATGACAGAGTTTCGGAGATGAGGATTAATTTGCAAAAGATTCTAGTCCTAGATAAAACCCATTTACATAAACAGACCGGGGAAGTAATTTATATTGATTTATTAAAGGCCACTCTGAAGGTTTCAAAGTTGCAATCCAAAGTAGGAAAATTGGAAAACCAACTGAAGCGGGAGAAGATTGAATATTAAACTTATCAATAACATATTAAGAAGATTGAGGGTGATCTTCTGGTTATGGAAAATGAAGCAGCTAGAGGACAAGCCACAAAGAAAATTTTGGTTGAAAAAGAAAATACAATTCAATTGCTCAAGAGGAAATTTAAAATTCCAGCCACTCAATTAATCCAGGCATATGATTTAATAGTTTTAGAAAAGTAAAAGGATTCCTTGTCTCAAGAGTTGAATGATAGTAAGGAAAAATTGTTAAAGTTTGTTGAAGAACAAGGTAAATGGGAGAAGGAAAGAGATTTCCTCGTAGCTAAGATTAATGTTTTAAATGAAAATCAAATAATTTTGGATAAATAAAGAGAATAAAAGGAAAAAAAACAATCTAAGACAGGCTAGAAAAGTATGGAAACAAGTACAGAAGGAAGAGTTCAAGCCATGTCTCAAATCAGTTTGAAAGAATAAGAAATTAGAGGATTAAAAATAGAAAATCAAAAGCTAGTTGAAGAGGTCAAGAAAAAAGAAGAAGAAAGGAATAATTTTGAAAATAAAAGTAAAGAGTTGCTTGAGAAAAATTAAAAATTAACAAAAAAAGTATCAATACAATTGCGGGTACATGGAGCCAGGCATTTAATTTGGGACATGATTATTTAAAATATGGCCTTATTTAAATTTTATAAAGGATAAAGAGACAATGATCAGTATAGCAAGGCATGTCTATGTAGTTATGGAAGAGACTCTAGACAAAAGGTCAACATAGACAGCTCAGAATACAAATAATTTCCTCAATACTCTATCAGAAGAGGAATTGAAAACAATGTGAATTAGAGATAGAATCACAGTGATAACTTGGGAAAGGAAAGTAATTGGAAAGCGTCATCATGTTGAGAGTGTCCAAGCAAAGGAATATAAAATGTTATAACATGTTAAGTCTTTTAAAGGATTATTTTCATCATTATTTCATAAAGGATTTCCCTCTTTTTGGGATAAAAAAGGTAAATTGATCCCTCGGTCTAATTACCAAGCCATATTGGTTCAAGCTCGAATGGATTATAAAAAATATGAAAATATGACCCAAATTTTATGAGGGAAGGTTATAATTGATAAGATTGTGGTAGATTTTGAAATTTGGGATCAATTAAGAATGATAGGTTCCAAGTTGTCTCCTATTTCTTATGTGGATCATGTGGAGTTAAGAGTTTTGGCTAAAGAAATGACTAATCATGAAGTACCTTGTATGGATCAATGGAAGACAAATGAAAAGCTTGGGAGAATGAAGTATAAATTGCATCAATAAAGACATTTATCCAAAATACTCAAGAAAACAATATGACAAGGTCCACTTCAACGTAGAATTAAAAGATTTTCCAATGTTTATGGATATTTAGTTTTTAGTTGTATGACAGATGTAATGAGGTAGTTACACGATTCCTATTTTTAGAAAATCAACTGTTATGTATTAGTTCAAGGATATTTTGATGTATAAATGCATGTTTTTTAATGTAATTGAGATTGAAACCCATGAGAGGGAGACTCATTTTGTATTGAGCAGTTTCAAGTTTAATAAAATTTTGCAGAGCCAAGCAATAACTTTTCAAAGAAGAGATTCTTGAGTTGTTATTTTATAGTATGTATTTATTTTTCTCATGTGCATGTTGTTCATGTTATCTACTTCCATAGTGTTTTATTTTCATGCTTGAATGAGATTGTGTTGAATCAAAATTCATACTTATATGCTCTAGTTCATAGGATTCAAGTATTCGCAAACATGTTTCCTCTAAAGTTAATATTGGATTCATCTTTATTTGGTGCCCATATTAATGGACTGCTCATCTTTCTTATATTATCACCAAAAATCAAGAACTTGACTGTAAAAGAATAACTATCCTTCCTTAGTGAAAAAAATATAATGATAAATCCTTGTTTATCTTTAATAATTCATGATTTTGACTCCATGCCCAATGGTATTCTCTTTTTTATACATTTCCATTATTGATTCAATTTACCTAAAAATATATTTGGCCATTGTATTTACATCTTGAGAGAGCCCTCTCTAGTAGGAAAGAAACAAACTTTCCTCCTAAATCTTGGTTTGAAATTTTACCTTGGAACTATCGTTCAACAACTAAAGGGTAAATTAAAAGTGATAACAATATTCATGACTCATATTTCATCTTGGACGAAGTTTGATATCAATTTGATATTGATCCAACCAGTAGCCGATAGGTTCGCCTTGCCATCCGATAGGTTCTCCTTGCCAGCCGACAGGTTCACCTTCGACAGGTTTTCCTCGACATGTTTAGCCCAAGAGTTCACTGTGACGATTGAAATTCTGACCATTGTAACTTCTTGTAACTGAATGTAGTGGGTAGGAAGCCAATCATCTTAGCATCATCTATAGAATCATGTACATTATGTAATATAGACATCTTACTGATCATAATATGGTTCCTCCATCTTTCATGGAGAAGAAGTAATAAATTGGTTTGAATTCTTGCATATTGTCTGTGTGTATATTTCTTGTCGACCTAGTGTGTTTCCTACTTTTTTTTCCTTGTTATATGATTCCTCCATAATAGTACTCGACTCATTTAGTTGATTGTTGTCCCCAGCGTGCACCTGGGCACGACCTGGATCATTGGTATTAGAGCAAGATTTCGTTCAGAGCTTAAGTTACATAAAAACTTCCATTGAAGTTATTTAACTTATGCCTGTTCAAACACACTCACAAACTCAGCAACAAAAGAATACACTTCCTTTGACTTTAGAAAAGATGGCCAAAGAAGCAGGCAATAGACATGCAACTGATGATATAGAGCAACTTGTATAAAAAGCACTGGCTCGCCAGTCAACTGAAATGTTTTCCTAGTTCAGCGAGATTCTCCTGAGAGTCACTACAAAATATGGGGAATCCTCGATGGGTCCTCACTCTGATAAAATCATCCCCTTCAAAGTGAAAATGAATCTGGACATACTGAACCTTGAAGGCAAGATTGACATGGAATTCATCGACATTTGGGTATAGTAATTGGAATCTTACTACACAGTAAATCAGCTCTCCAAAGCAGAAACGATCACCATTGCATATTTGAAGATGTCAACCTCTGTCCACTGCTGGTGGGAGAATCTATCGACAAAGATTGAAAAAGAAGAAGACCCCATAGACACATGGGAAAAATTTGTCGAATATGTCTGAAAGAAGTTCTACCCACCCAAGTATCTTGAACAACAGTATAAGAAGTGGTAGCAACTAAGGTAGTGGAAAGACTAGTCTTTATAGAGTTACACCCACGAGTTCTACCAACTCATGGTTAGACTTGGAATCCAAGAACAAGAGAAATTGTGTGTCCTGAAGTACGTCAACAATTTGTCCTCATACATTCAGCAAGAGATGGATTTTATGACTTTCAGCACACTTGTAGTTGCATTTTTTTATGCCAACAAGCTTGAAGCTAAACAAAAGGGAAAATACATTTCCTGAACAAGCCAATAGGTCAAGCATTTGACAAGAAGTCACTAGTCGACTCCGACAAGTTCAAGAATCCATCTTAGCAGACTCTGCCAAAGCCTGAACATCAAAAGAAGAACTTTTAGAAAGACAAGAGGGATCGCAACAATTAGAACCCTACCAAAAAATGATGTGATTATCACAGTTCATCATGGAATGATACGTTAGAATGCAAAGCCCGGAAGACATTTTTGGAAAATTTGTCAACATCCAACTTGTTTGACAGAACCCTGGTAGAATATGATCTAGATGCATCAACTCTCTTGGCCTCGACCTCAACCAGTCTAATATCCTTGACCATAGTTGATGAGGAGGAACGAGAGCGCATATTCCATACACGGATATGGGTTCAAAAAAATCCATTACATTTGATTGTGGATAATGGTAGTCAGAAGAACTTCATTTCTGAAGATCTTGTGAAGAAATTAGGTCTTGTCACCACTCCACATCCTCATCCTTACAATATCAGTTGGATGAAGGATGGGTAGGAACTAAGGATCACAGGACAATGCCAAATCACCTACTTCATTAAGACTTTTAAAGATGAAGTGCTTTGTGACGTGGCACTGCTTTTCATAGTCGACGCCCTATTCAGTAAACCCTACCTATGGGATCGACACTGTACATATCAATCATGACCTGAGAAGGTGATTGTCAAAATCCGAAACCAATGGTATGACATACCAGAGCGACAACCCACATCAATGGTTTCTATGATATCTGCCAAGCAAACATAGAATCTTATCAATCATGCTCAAAATTTCTCATTAATCATGATCAAGCCTCAACATTCCAGGAAGACTACGGCAACTAGTCAACTCACCAACCAACGTAGCTTTTGACAACAACAATAGATCGACAACATTCTTGAATAATACCATAACATATTTCAAGCACTAGATGGAGTACCTCTGCACTGTAAGGTAAAACACTCCATTCAAATTGTTCTTGGTTCTTCATTACCCAACGCATATGTTTATAGAAGATCCATTCTAAAAAATGAAGAAATTCATAGACAAATCTAGGATTTGATCAACAAGGGTCATATCCTCCCTAGCTCCTCTCCTTGTGGAATTCCAGTCGTCTTAATTCCAAAGAAAGACAAGACTTGATGCATGTGCATCGACTATCAGGCCCTCAACAAAATTTCAGTGAAGAACATATACCCTCTTCCATGGATTGATGAACTCATCGACAATATGAAAGGTGCTAATTTATTTACGAAACTTGACCTCAAGTTGGGATGCCCCTAGATTCCAATAGAGTCCACTAATGTATGGAAAACAACTTTCAAAACCAAGGAATGAGTGTTTGAATGGTTAGTCATGCCTTTCAGCTTAACCAATGCACTTGCAACCTTCATGAGATATATGGATGATCTTCTACGACCTTTCATCGGTAAATGTGTCATATTCTATCTCGATGATATCTTGATTTTCAGTCGATCATGGGAAGAACATGTCAAACAACTTCAGCAAGTTTTCAACACTCTCCAGCAACATCGGTTATATCTGAACATGGACAAATGCTCATTTTCAATGACTAGCATCAAGTATTTGGGGTATGTAATTGACTCTGTAGGCATTCATGTCGACCCAGAAAAAGTACAGATCCTCAAATATTGGCCCATTCCTCAAAACATTCATGAACTAAGAATTTTTATTGGTTTGGTGAATTTCTATCGATGATTCATACTTGGATTCAGCCACATCGCATGGGTCTGAATCAGTTGACGAAAGGAAATGGGAAAATTGTCTTCAAATGGACACCGACACAACAACAAGCTTTTGAACAAATAAAAAACAAGCTTTGTATTGCACCAGTACTTGTGTTACCTGATTTGCATCAACCCTTTGAGATTGAGATGGATGCATTATACTATGTCCTCGATGCAGTGATCACTCAGTCAGGTCACCTAGTCGCGTTTCATTCCGAGAATTTTAGCGACACAATCAAAAGGTACTCGACGTATGAAAAATAATTGTACAGCATTGTGCAAGCTCTCAAGCAATAGAGACACTACATTCTTGGTAGAGAAAAGGTCATCCTCATTGACCATAAGCCTTTGCAGTTCGCTTCAACTCAGTCAAAACTATAGACAACCCGACAAATAAAGTGGATTAATTACCTACAACAATTTCAGTTGGTAATTAAGTATCGAAAAAGAAAATCCAATGTCATAGCCGACTGTCTAAGGATACCACCCATTACTCTACTGTCTATAGTGATGAGTATGCAGTGTTATGACACCAGTACTTGGACACAATTGTATTCAGTAGACTCCGATTTTTCTACAATCTATCAACAGCTTTAGACCGACAAGTTGTCGACTTATGACTACTTCCTGAAAGACACCTTGCTATACAAGCTTGGAAAACTTTGTGTACCGACCGATGAGCACTGACAGAAGCTCATCTGAGATGCACACTACAACAAGACTGCAGAACATTTTGGAGTCGCAAAAACACTTGTTATCCTCCAAAAGTATTTCTACTAGCCATCACTTAAGTCTGACGTCAATAAGTAGATTTAATCGTACGTGGTTTGTGCCATTACTAAACCATCGAATCGATTACAAGGACTGTACACACCCCTTCTAGTTCCTAGTCGACCATGGGAATCTATTTCTATGGACTACTTGATGGGATATCCTACTACCAAACATCAACATGACGCGATACTAGTAGTAGTCGACAGATTTTCCCATATGGATATACTCATACCATGCAAGAAGAATACGACATCACAACAGACTACTCAGCTCTTCTTTGAACATGTGTGGAAACACTTTGGCCTCCCGATGACCATTATTTTCGACAGAGATGACGATACTTTCTTTGTTCAAATCCTTCCATCTGCAAAAAGACAGACAGACAGAAGTTGTAAATCGCTTAGTCGTACAATTGCTTCGCATGTAAAAACAAGCATTGTCGAACATGGGATGACAACCTTCCATACATACAACACAAATTCAATCGTTCTCAACATAGCTCTATAGGTAAGAGTCTATTTGAGATCTGTTACAGATTTCAACCCTCAGCGCATATCGACTTAATGAGTTCCTCGACATAATCGAATGAAACTGACTTCAAAGGATGAGAAGTGGAGAAAGCATTGAAGTTTGGAGATCGAATCTACAACATCCAGAAGCAAGCACATGAAATGTTGTAATGAGTAAATACAAAAGCTAAGGCCCGACATGACAAGCATCGTATTCCTCATTCATTCCAAATTGGGGATCAGGTCTGGTTACATCTAAAGAAGGAGCACTTCACTGGTCCATACAGAAAGATGAAACCTTTACGATATAGTCCATACCGTATCCTTAAAAATATTGGAGAGAACTCTTTTCATCTTAGTATTCCTGCATGCCTTGGCCTACATCCAGTTTTCAATGTAAATCTGCTTCGACCATACCATGCATCATTGTTGGAATAGAATGACTTGTAGACAAGAGAACCTGAAGACATCCATCCAGATGTTCATGAACCTCTTCTTTGTGACACCATTGTGGGATGATGAATACACCTTATAAGGAAGAACTAGATTCCCTTGTTTTAAGTGGCTAAAGCTGAACAACTCCCCATGCAAGAAAAATGGTACTCTACTAATGAAGTCGGCGACAAGTTTCCTCACCTAAACGAATACAAAATGGAGACCATTGTTTCTTAAGGAAGGAGGAATGATCCAACCAACAACTAACAGGTTCACCTTTGACAGGTTCTCCTTCGACAGGTTTGCCTTACTAGCAAACAGGTTCTGCTTTCCAGCCAACAGGTTTGCCTTCAACAGGTTTTCCTTGACATGTTCAGCCTACAAGTTCGATGCGACGGTTGAGCGTCTGAACGTTATAACTTCTTGTAACTGAATGTAGTGGGTAGTCACCGAAATGTCTCAGAATCCTCTATATAGGCATGTACATTATGTAATATAGACATCTTTATGATCATAATATGATTCCTCCATCTTTCATGGAGCAGAAGTAATAAATTGGTTCAAATTATTGCATATTGTCTGTGTGAATATTTCGTGTCGACCTAGTGTGTTTCCTACTTTTTTGTTTCTTATTATATGCTTCCGCCATAAAATTACTCGACTCATTTAGTCGACTGTTGTCCCCAGGGTGCACCTGGGAACGACCTGGATCAGATATAGAACTGTAATATATCTTTTTCAATGGATCTATCCTTATTAATTATTATTGGAATAAATAAATTGAATGGAAATCTATGTTATTGTATATGCAATTGGATCAATATCATGGAATATTATTCTCTATTATGTATTGTTAAGTCTATTTCATATATTTATTCTTTAATTCATCTATTCTGAATAATTTAGTTATGATTTTTGTATGCATAAGTGTGCTTATGAATTTGTATGGGTTTGTCTTACTATTGTTTTCCATCCAATGACAAATCAAGTTTTTGTTTTGTACGTGAAATATAAGTGTTGATATTATAGACCAACTTGTATTTCAAACTAGGCTATCCAATTGGAAAATGAAGAGTAAATCTTGAATTGGAGTTCCTTGATGGCTAAGGGTGGTGTTCATGATATAGCGTGTTTAAGGTGGTCCCTGTTATACTATGTCACAACTAAAAATTGTGTGCTTATGGCTTAATTATATTGCTTATTTCTATGAAACCTATAAATATCCTATTAGAATACCATCCTATATCTCATGCCTAATTATGAAAAGCACAATTTGCACCACTCATTCGAAGACTTTGGCATCCTCCCTTAATGGTGGAAAGATTGTTATCTCTATCTCTTTGGTCTCCCTAACACTTGTTTCTGTTGATTTATTGGATGCACTAGAACCCTTATTTTATTCCCTATGTTTTCATGAACACATGATTATGGGACGTCATTATTTGTAGTTAAAAGACTAAAATAATGGATTCATATGGTACCTAGGGTTCTAACCTGCTAATGGGTTGCATTGAAACTAAAATCCAAAATTTAATAATGATCACCAACTGATATCACCTTTTAAATATTATATTCATATACTATTCATGGGGTTAACAAAGAAATATTATTCAATTAGGAAAGCTTAGGAAAATATTATGAACTTGTGTCCTTAATGGTATCACCTCATATAAATATGTTGGACAATTCACCTTTAGAATTATAAGTCTCAATTTCACCAATAAGCATATGTTATGTTTCCATCGCAATATTTTATGTTACAACATACATTTTATTCAATTTATCGTCCAAATCATTCTAATCAATAATTATTTCATAACCAAACATTCCATGAGTTTCTTCCTAGGATATTCATTAGAGGCGGGTCCATTAAGAAGTTTGTTTTTCCAACATGACAACAAACATACATATTGATTCATAACGAAAAAGATATGGATAAAATCTGGTTATATTTTGCAATGATATTAATGGTACTTGATGATTATTCTAATGAATCTTACAACATCAATATGTCACCCAAAAGTTATCCAACGATGAAGGAAAACATTAAAAATTTATGCAAGAGGAATAAACCTCTACAAACAGAATAAAACAATGGTTGAAGAAGTTTCAAACACATTTTGAGGATAAAAGGAATTCAATTTGAATCTAGGGAAAAAATAAAATAGGTAATAAATGTAGAAAATGTTTGAAGAGCATAATTATCTAGACTCGTCCTTATCTCTAGGACAATGAGACCTAGACCTAATTATAGTATACCAACATAATAGAAGTGCTCAATTTCATAGGGTATATTATAGGCCATCTCACATTTCCATAAAAGAGGTAGTTTAATGGTTGAGTAGCCATGGTGAAATTGGAAATAAATTAATCATATATGAACAAAGAGGAAAAACCATAGCATAATATAAGCCTTCGAGTTTAGAAATCTATTATAATCTTCCCAAGCCATAAGCATGATTTACTAGTGGGAGATACCATTTGTAACATTTAAAATTATTACATGAGTCTAAAAGGGTGGATGATAAAATAAAAGGTGAGTAGATCATGCAAAAATATGTTTGTCTAACCACTTTCCTCAAACACACATAGAAACATGTGGTATAACTAGGAACATACTTTACGGGTTGAAGGATTCTAATAAGTAAAATGAATCATTAATCCCATTGATTAAGTACTAGAAGTTGGAAAAGTTTTCAACTAGTTTAACATATTTTCTACAACCATGAGGGTCATAATAAACTAAGCTAGATATCACATTCATGGCATCCATTAAGAATTTTAGGTCATTCCTCTTGATTAAGGTTATGTGCACATTGAATTATTTTACAATATTATAATGGAAATGGAAAGTAGAAAGTAAGGAAGTCTACATTTATTAGAAAATACTATGGAAACACAAGTACATTAGGTAATGAGTATTTGTAATAACTTTCTATATGATATTCATTTGTACAAACAAGGCCCTTCCATGCCTAAAGATGCAATTATATTAGTAGTAATTGAAGGGGATTCATACATGATGAAACACTACACATATGTTACTGCATATGGAGATTTGAATCCTCCACATCTACAGCCCAAATTCATATCTAACAAGCATGCAATAATAAATATACCCCCCCATTCCATTTCTCATAGTATAATATTTCATGTGTGTTTTTAAGTAAACTACAATAGAAAGTGAATATTTGGAAACTTACCAATTTAAAGAGGAAATATTTGTAATACATGACCTTTTCACCAGAGTTTGAAACCATTTTTCAAGGCTACACTAGGGTTACCATGGACTTATCTCTATATCCTATTGGGTCACCATTAGTTGCATAAAGATTACTTAGCCATGGTGTCCATAGGAGATATGCCACAGTGAATTTATAATACAAGAGGATCTTATGATTTTAACTATAGATAGGATTTGATGTTGAATCATATAGATAGAGATAACCATGATCCACCAAGAGGTATAGTATATTATTTTGAAATTATAGTTCTACTTGATGCCACTTAAGAGATGCCAGTACAACGCTAGTGTTGTTCCATTGAAGTTTGGTTAACATCTATGGACAGCATGAGTGTCGCACTAATGTCTCTTAAGTGATGTCAAGTAGAACTATAATTAATGAAAACATACTATATCTCTTGGTATTCCTAATGATTTTTTTTTGGCATCAAAATATCGGTACATTTATTATCTTTATGTATTTATGTTATTATATGTGCACTTGCCAGTGTTGGTTCGACAGTTTCCACCATTTAAATTAACAAATTTAAGCATATTTGTGATCCTACTATACTTAACATGTTATTAGATAAAGTAAACAAGAAGGTGACCCACAAGTTGTTTATTCTTATAATGAATAAATGCATAGCACATTCAAATAAATACACCCAACCTTTCCTCCCTTCATTACTAGAAAACGATAGTTTTGTAATTTGTGTCCACTCCTCTATGATAAATAGATCAAGAGATGATCTTGCTCCACTTAATACATAAATCATTACTCTTAATTATTTATATGCACATTATGTATCAAATGAATTGTTGCTACCTTAATGAATTGTTGAGCTCAATTAAATATATGATAGAGGTTTTCCTATTGGGTACTTCATCCATGTTGTGATGTTTTGACATAAAATTGCTCAAAATAGAAAAATGTCGGCACATGCTTCTTATTTGGGTCACTTTTATTGATTCTAGTTGGAAGTGTTGGAAGTGATGTATTTCCTTATTTTACATCATCATGAATTTCAATAATTTACTTTTGAGTACAACAAAGCATAAATTTGTAAAAATGGGCTACATAAAATGCACACCATGGTATGTACATTGGTCAATAATTGAAAGTAAAACAATAGGCCTAACGCTAGTTACATTGTTCACAAAAACCTCTTTCAATTTCCTAAAATGATGGGTCATTTCCCACAATGATTTTTCCAAGATGTAAGTTTTTCAAACAACTTATGCTCAGAGTCAACCTATGAACTTATTAGTAAAATTCCCACCATAGTCTGTACATTGGTCATAATTGAAAGTAAAACCATATGTATGAAGCTATACATTGTTCACAAAACCCCTTTCATATTCCTAAAATGATGGGCCATTTCCCCACAATGAATGTGCTCGGATGGATTTGTTTCAAACAACTTATGATCAGAGTCAAGCTATGAACTTCTTACTAAAATACATTACATATTATGTAAATTGATCAATAATTGAAAGTAAAATCATATGCCTAAAACTAGTTTCATTGTTCACAAAAACCTCTTTCACATTCCTAAAATTATGTGTCATTTCCCCCCAAAAAATCTGCCAAGATGACAGCTTTTCAAACAACTTATGCATAAAGTCGGGCTATGAATTGCTTAGTAAAATGCATGTCATTGTCTATAAATTGGATAATTGAAAGTAAAACCATAGGTGTGAATCTAGTTACATTGTTCACAAAAACCTCTTTTAGATTCCTAAAATGGCATGCCATTCGCCCCTAATGAATCCCCCAAGATGACAATTTTTCAGATAACATATCTAGATTCAAGATATGGAATACTTATATATGGTTTTATGTAAAACAAAAAGTGTAAATTTACATTGGTCAATGATTGAAAGTAAAACAATAGGCCTGAAGCTAGCTACATTGTTATGAAAACCTCTTTTAGTTTCCTAAAATGATGGGTCATTTTCCCATAATGAATCTGCCAAGATTGAAGTTTTTGAAACAAGTTATGCTCAGAGTCAATCTATGAACTTCTTGGTAAAATTCCCTCCACAGTCTAAACATTGGTCAATGATTGAATTTAAAACCATATGTCTGAAGCTAGATACATTATTCACAAAAAACTCTTTCGTATTTCTAAAACCATGCGTCATTTTCCCACAATGAATATGCGAGTGTGGATGGTTTTCAAACAACTTATAAGAAAATTCAAGCTATGGAATGCTTGGTAAAATGCATGCCATAGTCTATGCATTGATCAATAATTGAAATTAAAATCACAAGTCTAAACCTTCTTACATTGCTCACAAAAACCTCTTTCAAATCCCTCAAATGATGTGTCATTTTCCCCCAATGAATCTACCAAGATGGAACAAATTTAAACAATTTATGCCCAGATTCAGGCTATGAACTTCTTAGTAGAATGCACACCACATTTTATACATTGTTCACATAAACCTCTTTAAGATTCCTAAAATGATGTGTCATTTTCCCCAATATGAATCTCCCAAGACAATCGATTTTCAAAGAACTTATGCCCAAGGTTAAGATATGGGATAATTATATAGGATGTTATGTAAAAAGAAAAGTGTAAATTTGGTAAAAAGAGTTACTTAAATTGCATGCCATATTTTGTGTGGAAATTAATCCCAATCTTAGATCAATTGAACTCACAAAATTACTTGTTAAACATGCATAAATTCACTCAAAAATAGAGACTGTAAATGGAGCATAATACAAACTTATATTGAATAAGTTTATCTCAGAAAAACTTATGAAAAAATATGCAATCCAAATATATAGTTACATCAAAGATTCAAATTCATAAGGTGTTATTCAAATCAGCACAAAAGAAGGCTTACTAAAAAGTCAAAATTCCCACATAGGCGCATAAAACACATTCCTAATCTGTTAAGAAGGTCACGAATATGCTGAATGAGTTGTATCAGATGATAAGTGAAGGAAATTGGATAATCTCATGCTTTTGGAATAGAAAAAGAAGGAGGATGATTTGTACAAAAAACAAGGTAGGTGCCTTAAAACTAGCTTTCACCTTTTGTCTTAAAAGTTGCTGAAAATCAAGGAAACACTAGATAAGGCAGGAATGCGCACTTACTAAACTAGGAAGTCTGATGGGTTGTAAAAATATTATCTAGAATATTTCCAATGTGCTCTTGTAGGAATTTTAGGAAAGTTTGACCACAAGTATGCAAGTCCAACTAGCTAGTGTAGGACATAGGAATTTAACCAAAATGATTAAATTTTGTATTCTAAGTATGGGAATGGGTTTTGATTATTCTAACACACCCCCTTAAGCCTGAATTATGTAAAATATAATAAATATATCATATATATAGGTCCTATAAACAAGTCTTAGTCAGCCTCTACATAGTGCTTTTCCATACAAAATAAGGAAAGAGGCAAAACCACAAAGGGGAAAATCCTCCCTTAAACATGGACATGAACAAAATTTTGTGAAATACTAATTTCAATTAGTATTCGCCATATGATCATATATCCCCAGCAAGGATTTGATATTTCTGAAAGTATTCTTAGAAAACACCTTGGTGAAGATGTTGGCAACTTGCTCAGATGATGCGCAATAGTGCGAAGCAATGATCCCATCATGCACAAACCTTCTTATGTAGTGCATATGGATTTCTATGTGTTTGGTTCACTGCCTCATTACCAGGTCATTTTATATTCAAATTTAACTTTGGTTGTCACAATAGATGACTATAGAATTCTCATATTCAATCCCAAACTCTCCAAGTATACCCTGCAACCACAAACATTGAGTAGTTGCATTCACAACTCCTCTGTATTTTGCCTCCGTAGATGAAAGTGCAATGGCACTTTGATTTTTACTTGAAAATATAATTCTTCCATATGAAAGCATACACCATATCCATAAGTTGATTTTCTATCAGTCTTATCACCTACCTAATCAGAATAAGTAAAACCAACTAACTCTAAGTCAAATTTTGCAACATAGTGAATCCCATGTGTCCTTGTTCCCTACACAAAGTGTAAGATTCATGTTGCTTCCCTCCAATGTATTTCATGAGGTTGACCGATGTGTGTAGATAACACACTCACTGGATGATATATATCAGGTCGAGTATGAGTCAAATAAACAAGAAAACCAACCAGTTTCCTATAAATTGTGTTGTTTACCAAAGGAGTGGAATGTGTTTCTTCAAGCTTAACTCCTGAAAGGAAAGGAGTCTTTATTGGCTTGAAATCATTCATGTTGAACTTTTTCAGCAGGTCTGAATTATATTTGGACTGATGTACCTTGATTCCAAGATCTGATTGAGAAATATCAAGCCCCAAAAATTGGCTCAACAATCCCAAATCAGTCATGGAAAAAGTATGGTTCATGCATCCTTCAAGGAGGAAATTTATTTCATGGAACTTCCTGTGATCAGAAGGTCATCCACATAAAAAACAATAATTTTGAACCATGAATCAGATTCGAATGGACACTTGGATCGGACTTGCATCTACAATAGTTCTATGATAGCAGAAATCCATTAATCTTGGCATACCAAGCTCTGAGAGCTTGTTTTATCCCATACAATGATTTCTTCAACCTGCACACAAGAGATATACTAGTATAAATTTTTTTGTGTTACTGCATATATATCTCTTCTTTGAAATCTCCATGTGTAAAGGAACTCTTTACATCCATGTGATGTACCTCCCATTGCTTGGAAGTTGCAATGGCCAAAACTAGTCTTATGCAGTCCATCTTTGCCACTAGTGCAAAGGTATCATTGTAGTCAATTCCTTAGACTTGGGAGAATCCCTTTTCCATTAACCTTTCCTTATACTTCATACTAGATCCATCGACAACAAACGTTTTCTTGAATACCCATTTTCACTTTACTATGTTTTTCCCTGGTGGGAGATTGACTAGTTCCCATGTTTCATTCTTATGGAGCAAACGGTATTCGTCGTTCATGGTTGTTTTCCATATTGGATATTCTGATGATTCTTAATATTCTTGTGGATATGATTCAACCATTATATAACACTTCTCAACAAAGAATGGATCCTTGACAGAAATGGCACTCTTGAATTGAGATCTAGTTCTTCTAGGATTACTAGGATTCCTAGCTAGTTCCCCATATGCATGAATGGTATTTGCTTCCCACTTTTGCCTTTTAGGTGTGTTAGGATATGCAATTAAATCATTATTATCAGACATATCAGAATCAGAAAAATTATCATCCTCTTCACTTACTGTCGAAGGTGGTGGTGGTGAAGAGGACTCTCAAATTTATGCTGCCAGCATGGGATCTTCTTCAAACTGAACACTCCTTTCAATAAAATATCTTTGAGTGATCATTTTTATCAGTGAATACCCTTTGGAATATTCAGAATACCCAACAAATATTCACTCTTGACTTTGGGGTTCCAAATCATTCCTCTTTTCTGGTGGAATTCTAGCCAAAAATCCTGAAATGAGACACATCAGGCTTATGTCCACTCCAAGCTTTGAAAGGAGGGATTCCATAAAGATTCTTATGAGGAACCCAATTATGTATGTAGGATGCATAGTTTATAGCTTCATCCCAAAACTTTGGTGGCAAAGTCTTAGACTCCATCATGCATGTTTCCATTTCCTTCAGTGATCTATTCTTCCTCTCAACAACACCATTATGTTGAGGTGTGTAGGGAATAGAGTGTTGCATATGAATAACCTACATATTCACTATAATGAATGAAATCAAAATTTATATACTCACCACCATTATCAGATTTGAGTACCTTGATATTTCTTCCATACTGGTTCTCAACCAAGGATTTAAAAACCTTGAAGAGGTCAAAAACATCAGACTTATGCTTGATGAAGTAAACCCAATAGTATTTGGAAAATTCATATATGAAGGTTAGGATATACTTGGCTTGAATCATGGAAATATGAGGAAAATGACCAACAATGTCACTGTGGATAAGCTCAAGAGGTGCAGAGGTTCAGTCATGACTAACTCTCTCATACTTATGCTCTGGGTGTTTTCTTAGAATGCAACCCTGACAATCTCCTTTGGAAAAATTGATCTTTGGAAACCCTATGACCATGTATTTGTCACACAAATATGAATTATATTTGTAATTTAGATGGACAAACCTCTCATTCCAAAGATTGTTGTATTCATTATCATGAATGAGGAGAGAAGATGGTTTTAGAAGGGCATGTAGTGTGAGAACGTGTACACTTTTGAACCGTGATCCACAAAACCTTTAGCAATGACTCTACCATTATAAATATCAAATATTTAAACATAATTGGGAGTAAAAACAACCTTCTTAAAACACCCATTGTGGGTCATATGATAGACTGACAACATATTAGCAGCAAGACCCAGGACATACAAAACATTATTGAAGGAACCGTGGTCAAGATCTATTCTACCCTTTCCCTTACTTTCAGTTTTAGAGTTATCTCCCAAAAAAATATTTGGACCATTTGAATCATCAAGAGAGGATAAGGCCTCCCTTGTCGAAACCATGTGCCTTGAAGCTCCAAAATAAATTATTTAAGGAGATCTTACATTTCTTGCAACCAGGGCATGAACTCTCTCCTTATCTTCGAAACTTGATCCTCCTTCCTTCTTCTTTGTGCCTTTAGGAAGAGAGATGTTGTGATTTTCTAGGAGATGAGTCATCATATCAATTTTTTTCTTCATGCAAGAGCTATTAGGATGAAATCCCTTACCACAGTATGCACACTTGCTCATTTCACCTTTACCTTTCTTCTTCTATGAGTTCTTCTTCTTGGAGTTTGATGACTCCTCATGAGACTTGGACTTGTCTCCCTTTTGATAAGGAGGCTTCTTAGCCTTCTTCTTTCCTTTGGAATCCAAATTTGAATCTCCAGCAACCAAATATTGATATTTGGAAGGTTTGATGGTGCCCATCATGACCAACTTATCTTGCTCTTGGGTCAAGGATTCCCTGAATTCTTTTAGTGAAGACATCTTCTAGTTTCAAGATGTCATCTTTGTGGAATGGAAGGTCGAAGCAAATACTGAGTAGTCAGATCCAAGATTTGAAAGTATGGCCAAGGCTAGTTGTTCATCTTTCTTTTTGATACCACACCGTTTCAACTACAAAACCAGTGCTTTGAACTTGGATAAGTACACTTGCAAGGATTTGAAGCTACTTGGACTCAGTGAAATCAACTCGTTCTCCAGTTGATGTCCCCTCATTTAATATGTCTTTCCAAATAAATTTTAAATCTTCTCCCATACTTAATTTGGTGATTTCAATCCATCAAGATGGAAAAGAAGGTATCTTGAAATATTGAAACCCAAAATACCATACGCCTCATCTCTCCTATTGTGCCACTTAATATTCTCTATTACTACATTAGCCTCAGCTTTAGTTTCCATGGTCACTCTGTAGAGGCATTTACTCCTCATCAGAATATCCATATGTGAATTGCATTAGAAGTAGTTGAATGGAGTCAAGATGATATGATGAGATTGATCCATTCTTCAACAATTGCTCCCTTGAACAGACAAAATGTGCTCCCAGTGAGTGATGTAGATATTCTAAAAGTAGTAAAGGAGGATAACAATCGAGCTACCAAGGATATGATACCCTATGGAAATTAATCCCAAGCTTAGATCAATTGAACTCACAAAATTACTTGTTAAACATGCATAGATTCACTAAAAAAATGGAGACTGTAAATGGAGCATAATACAAACTTCTATTGAATAATTTTATCTCATCCAAACTTATGACAAAATAGGTTGTCCAAATATATAATTACATCAAATATTTGAATGCATAAGGATGCTATTTGAATCAACACAAAATCGTGCTTACTAAAAAGTCAAAATCCTCCCATAGGTGCATAAAACACTTTCCTAATCTGTCAAGAAGGTCACGAATAGCCTGAATGAGTTGTATCAACTGATAAGTGAAGGGAAGTGGATAAAATCATGCTTTTGGAAGAGAAAAATAAGTAGGGTGAGTTGTACAAAAAACTAGGTAGGTGCCTTAAAACTAGCTTTCACCTTTTTCCTTAAAAGTTGTTGAAAATCAAGGAGAATATGGATAAGGAAAGAATGCACACTTACTAAAATAGGTATTCTGATGGGTTGTCAGAATCTTATCCATAATCTTTTCAAAGTGGTCATGTAGGTAGTTTAGGCAAGTTTGACCATAAGGATGCAAGTGGATGCCAACTAGATAGTGTAGGACCTAGGAATTTAACCAAAATGATTAAATTTTACATCCTAAGTATAGGAATCGGTTTTTATTATTCTAACAGTCTGTACATTGGTCAATAGTTGAAATTAAAAACACATTCTTGAAGCTAGGTACATTTTTCACAAAAACCTCTTTTAGTTTCCTAAAATGATAGGAAATTTTCCCACAATGAATGTTCCAATAAGGAAGTTTCTCAAATGACTTATGCTCATAACCAAGCTATGAACTACTTATTAAAATGTCTTCCACGGTTTGTACATTGATCAATAATTGAAATAAAAACCATATGTCTGGAGCTAGATACATTGTTCACAAAAACCTCTTTCATATTCCTAAAATGATGGATCATTTGCCCATAATGAATTTTCCAAGATGGCACTTTTTCATACAACTTATGATTAGAGTCAAGACATGAAATACTTAGTAAAATGTATTCCACTATATTTATTTTGATCAATAATTGAAATTAAAATTACAGGTCTAAAGCTATTTACATTCTTCACAAAAACATATTTCAGATTCTTTAAATGAGGTGCCATTTTCCCCTAATGAATCTTTCATGATGACATTTTTTCAAACAACTTATGCTCAAAGTCAAGCTATGAATTGCTTAGTAAAATGCACACCACAGTCCCTATAGTCTTTAATAATTAAAATTAAAAAAACCGGTTTGAATCTAGTTACATTGTTCAGGAAAAAAAAAATTTTCATATTCCTATAATGATGTGTCATTTTCCCCTAATGGATCTCCCAAGATGACAGTTTTTCAAACAATTTATGCCCAGATTCAAGCTATGGACTACTTATATAGTGTGTCATCTAAAAAACAAAGTGTAAATTTGTAAAAATGTGCTTAGTAAAATGCACGCCATAGTATGTACATTGGTCATTAATTGAAAGTAAAACCACATGGTAGAATCTACTTACATCGTTATCGAACCCTCTTTCAGTATCCTAAATTGATGGGTCATTTTCCCACAATGAATTTTCCAAGAAGAAAGTTTCTTAAAAAGCATATGCTCGGAGTGAAGCATTGAACTGCTTATTAAAATGATCGCTAGAGTTTTTACAATGGTCAATAATTAAAACCAAAACCATATGTATGGAGCTAGATACACTGTTCAGAAAAACCTCTTTCATATTCCTAAAACGATGGGTCATTTGAACATAATCAATTTTCCCAAATGACATATTTTCAAACAACTTATACTCATAGTCTCTATGAATTGATTAGTGAAATTCCCACCACAGTCTATATATTGGTCAATAATTGAAAGTAAAACCATAAGTTAAAATCTAGACTCCATTTTTAACAAAAACCTCTTTCATATTCCCAAAATGATGGTTAATTTTCCCACAATGAATCTTCCAAGATGGCAGTTTTTCAAACAACTTATACTTAGATTCAAGCTACAAATTACTTAGTAAAATCCATTCCATAGTCTGTAGATTGATCAATAATTCAAAGTAAAATCACAAGTTTGAAGCTATTACATTTCTCACAAAAAACTCTTTTAGATTCCTAAAATTATGTTTCATTTTCCCATAATGAATCTGCCAAGATGGTAGTTTTTCAAGCATCTTATGCTCAGAGTCAAGCTATGAACTACTTAGTAAACGACATGCCACATTCTGTACATTGGTCAATAATTGAAAGTAAGACCATAGGTCTGAATCTAGTTACATTATTCAGAAAAACCTCTTTTAGGTTCCTAAAATGATGTGTCATTTCCCCCCAATGAATCTCCCAAGATGGTAGTTTTTCAAAGAACTTACTCCCATAGTTAAGCTATGGACTACTTATACAGGGTGTTATGTAAAAAACAAATTGTAAATTTGTAAGAAATGGGTTCAGTAAAATCCACACCATAGTATATACATTGGTCAATAATTGAAAGTAAAACCACAGTCATGAAGCTAGTTACATTGTTCATAAAACCTCTTTTAGTTTCATAAAACGATGGGTCATTTTCCCACAATGAATCTACCAAGATGGAAGTTTTTCAAACAACTTATGCTAAGTGTCAAGCTATGAACTGCATAGTAAAATGCCTGCCATTGTATGTAATTGGTCAATAATTGAAAGTAAAACCATATGTATGAAGCTAGATACATTGTTCACAAAAACCTAATTCATATTATTGAAATGATGGGTCATTTCCTCACAATGAATATGTCGAGATGGTAGTTTTCCAAACAACTTTTTCTCAAACTCAAGCTATGAACTTCTTAGTAAAATGCACGCCATAGCATGTACGTTGATTAATAATTTATAGTAAAACCATAGGTTTGAAGCTAGTTACATTGTTCACAATAACCTCTTTCATATTACTAAAACCATTATAGACCCATATAAATTTGGTTCTATGAGGCACCAAGAGGGATCAAATCCCTTGAGGTGCAAGCCCTTTTTTTAGTGAAGGAAAGGAAAGGTTTGCACCTCAAGGGATTTTATCCCTCTCGACACTTCATAAAACCAGATTTATATGGGTATATATTGGTTCCAATCGCGGCATGCACATCAAAACAATGTGGTGTTTTAACATATTTTTTGTAATCATAGTTAAATTATTTCATAATTTTTTTCCAATACAGATGAAGGAAGATAATATTTAAATATGATATATG
The DNA here is from genome assembly GCA_001517045.1 of Pseudotsuga menziesii. NCBI lineage: Eukaryota > Viridiplantae > Streptophyta > Pinopsida > Pinales > Pinaceae > Pseudotsuga > Pseudotsuga menziesii. The sequence goes on from LPNX010986022.1 coordinate 122,351, forward strand.
TCAACCCGTTGGTTGATGTTATCAAAGAATATAAGCCTATATAATGTTTAAATACAAATATAATACAATGTGGTCAACTTTAATCTTTCTTCTTCCTTTTTTTCTTGATTAGGAATTTATAACCATCTAAAAATAATGCAACATAGGGTTTTATAACTCAATTAAATTAACACTACGGGAATAAGTTCTAACAAATCATATTCTTATCTAAATGATATGGGCCATTCCTAAAGGATGGACGTGCATAGTATATAATCAATTCAACCATATAAAAATGTTAAAAACAAATTAAGTAAATCAATGACGTTTAGGAGAAGTGTAAGCTATTATTTTAGCTACTATTACAACTCCTTTACTTATGTAAAAGCATAATGATAATATCAAGAATTCAAATTCAATTTGTCTTCTTAGGTGATCATATAAAATTTGAGATCTAAAGAACATAATGCATAAATCAATGCATTGTGGGAAAGACATAATGCAAAATTTAATGCATGGCAAAGAAAATATATATACGTTTTCTAAAAACAATGCAACCTAGGAGAATTTTAGAAATTATAGAAGGCAATATTGACTTTTTCTATTGCCAAAAACAATGCAACGTAGGGTTTTTAAGAAAATGTAATAATCAAATGAATACTTTGCAATAGTGCATTGTTGAAAACAATGTAATAGAAATATTAATTAGACAACAACTATAAGGAGAATATACATGTAATTGTTGATTGTGAAATCAATGCAATCTAGAGGTTTATTAAGTTCTTAACTGAAAATTCTATAGTGGAAAATGCAGAGAGTGATATATTATGCAGAAAACAATACAGTGTGGGAAAGACAATGCAAACTTCAATGCGTGATATAGAGAATATACACAGATTTGCTTAAAACGATGAAACCTAAGGAAATTTTAGAAATTATAGTAGACAATATTGAATTTTTCTATTGCTAAAAACAATGCAATATAGGGTTTTTAAGAAAACTTAATAATTGAATTAATACTTTGCTACACTCTCTTGCTAAAAACAGTGCAACATAAGTCTTAAAAAGATGACAACTATAAGGAGAATGTACATGTAATTCTTGATTGTGAAATCAATGCAATTTAGAGGTTTTGTAGTGGAAAATGCAGAGTGATATAATATGCCTAGATCCATTATATGCTAGAAAGCATAGAGAATGATCTAATATGCTGAAATTGCATGTCATGTTAACCAATTAATCAATCTTTACACAATTAGTCTAAGCATGTTTTGTGATGCTTTGTAAATTTGAAATCTTTATGAAGTAACATTATTGTATTCTATAAATTTATTGAAAATTTTTAAGTTTCCAAAATTGTTGACATGTAAACTTATTTAAATTCTAATATGTATTGTAATACTATATACATCTGTGTCTTGGAAAAAGATCACATATGTTTATGGGAATTATGTGTTGTATATTAACCTGGTCATTTTGTATATTTGTTGGATATTGAAGATAGATCCACCTGAATTAATGATTGTTGCACGTGGCAATGCCATCATTTTAATGTTACTGCAAATGGTTTTATGAGAACTCAATTTGGAATCTAGTATTAATTTATATTTTTTCTACTTCTTATGTTCGCTATAATATTTTTTTTTACTTCTTTTGTTTATACATCTTATGTTCACTATAATATTTGTTTTTACTTCTTTTGTTTATACTTCTTATGTCTGCTGTAATATTTTTTTTACTTCCTATGTTTATGTCAATTATAATATTTTTTCATATGGTTTCATGTTAACAATTAAGGCTACATTTTAATATTTTAATAAGGCTACAATTAAGGCTACGATTATGTTTGCTCTAATATTTTTTTTTACTTCTTATATTTCTAGTTTTAATGTCGGTTATAATATATGTTTTACATCTTTTTTTACTTCCAATACTTTTTTGCTTGGAGTTATGGTTAGTTATCAAATATAACTATTATTATGGATTCATTTTAACAAATCATGATTGCATTTTTGTTGTTGAAATAAGAATTAAGGTTGCATTTTGATATGGTTACATTTTTTTTGAAAAATGGCTATATTTTTTTATGGCAAATGCTATATTTTTAAATATTTAAATCAATTGACCTTTTGATTCTTAATTTTTATTTTTATTTTTTATTTTTTATATAGATCATAACATTCTTAATTTTTATTTCTATTTTTTTTAGTTTGTAGGTTGGCTATAATATTTTTTTTTGCTTCTTTTGTTTCTATTTCTTATGTCCAAACCATATGACTGGAGCTATTTACATTGTTCACAAAAACCTTTTTCAAATTCCAAAAATGATGTGTCATTTTCCCCAATGAATCTCCCAAACTGACATTTTTTCGAAGAACTTATGCCCAGAGTCAAGCTATGGACTACTTATACAAGGTGTTATGTAAAAAAACAATGTATAAATTTACAAAAATAGGCTTAGTAAAATGCACGCCATAATCTGCACATTGATGAATAATTGAAAGTAAAACAACATGCTTAAATCTAGTTACATCTTTCACAAAAACCTCTTTCAATTTCCCAAAATAATGGGTCATTTGCCCACAACGAATCTGCTAAGATGGAAAATTTTCAAACAAATTATGCTCGGAGTCAAGCTATGAACCGCTTAGTAAAATTCCCACTACAGTTTGTACATTGGTCAATAATTGAAAGTAAAATAATAGGTCTAAATATAGATACTTTGTTCATAGAAACCTCTTTTTTATTCCTAAAATGATGGGTCATTTTCCACAATGAATCTTCCAAGATGACAGTTTTTCAAAATGCTTATGCTCAGAGTCAAGCTATGAACTGCTTAGTAAAATGCATGACATAGTCTATAAAGTGATCAATAATTGAAAGTAAAATCATAGGTCAAAATCTAGTTACATTATTCACAAAAACTTTTTTCATATTCCTAAAATTATGTGTCATTTCCCCCAACAAATATGCCAAGCTAGCAGTTTTTCAAAGAACTTATGCTTAATGCCAAGTTATGATGATGATGATGACATCGATGATCATGATGATGACGATGATTATGAAGGGGATGATGATGATTCTACTCATGAAGAAAATGATGTTATTGTTTCTTAAGATGACGACGACGATGCTTATTATCATCATCTCTATGACGATGATGATGGTTGTAATGACAACAAAGACGATTATGATTTAGTTGTTGACATCGTCATCATCATTGTCATCGGCTTTTTCATTTTCATCACCACTAACATAGTCATCATTATAGATCTCGTCATCACTTCCATCGCCATCATCATAAGCATCATCTCTATGACGATGATGATGGTTGTGATGACAACAAAGACGATTATGATTTAGTTGCTGACATCGTCATCATCATTGTCATTGGCTTTTTCATTTTCATCACCACTAACATAGTCATCATTACCGATCTCATCATCACTTCCATCGTCATCATCACTGATCTCGTCATCGTCACCGATTTCGTCATCACTTCCATCGTCATTAAGTTTTTAATTTATTTCTTTTATCAAAATTTATTTTTAAATTAAATCCTATTTTTTATTTTTATATTAAAATCTAATTTTCAATTAATGTATATATGTGTATTAAATTACATATACCAAAAAAAGATTAAAAAAAATTACAAAACTTAAATATATAAAAAGTTAAAAATAATAAAAAAAACAAAAAGTTTACTTTAGAATCGTAACTCCATGCGAGTCGAAACTCCAACCAACCAACCAACAACGCAAAGCCCTAACCAATCACCCTACCTAACAGCTTGTTATGGATTTACAAAAACTAAATATCTGAATTTAAAGTCTTACTATGACAAAAAAGGGAGGGGGGGCGAGAGCCCGTCGGTTGGGCCACGAGACTCTCGCCCCACACCATTCTCGTTTTGTTGAACAAGGTCCATGTGGAGGGACTCGTGGGTTACAAGGAGCGCCCCAGCCAATGCAACATGTGCTCATTAAAAGAACTTTGGATAAAGTTCTAAAGTGCGTTTTTACTTTTTCAAAACAAACTTTGGTATATATGCCAAGAAGGGGGACACGCTACCCTATGTTGGTTGGTTTATTTTTTTACATGGAATATTTTTAATATATATGCCCAAAAACTTTGGTTAAGGTAAATTAAAGGTGGATGTAACCAAAAAGTTCATGGAGCCCAACGAATGTACTAAGTGTGGGTCATGTTTCATGCCAAGGGGATCTCTTAAGCTATATAAATCCGCTCTTTTTCCATTGTGAACATCCATTTTCTGTAGAGAGGATTCCATTTTGGGTGGAGGGAGTCCACATTTTGGTGGACAACTATTTATTCTTTGTGGTGAACTCCATGTTGGAGGGAGTGAGAAAGTTTTTGTGAGGAGTGTTTGAGTCTTGGTCCTCTTGATAGTCATTATTGGGAAAAAGAGAGGAAAGTGTTGTTGTAGCTTTTATAAGGAGAAGGTGGGGGTATTTATACTCGTTTTTCTTCGTCTTCTCATTGCATAGCTACTAGTGCAACCCATTTGTGGATTCACACAACGATTTCTCTCCATTTTCATCCACCAAGGTATCGATGTGTTGTAGCCATGTATTTTTCCATCATTATAGCTGAGATTATAAACTAACCTCTCCATTTGAGAAGCGGGTCCAGAGATGTGGTTCCTTTTGGGAACGAACTTCGTTATCATATGGTGTGTCATATTTATATGTGTTATTTATCTTCCATATATATGTTACTTCTTATGTGCTTCTGAGCTTCATTCACATTCTTTTCATGCAATTCAATTTATAAGTCATAGAACAAAAACGTCCTAGATCATAAAGCTTCAATAAAATATGAATGCCTCAATCAATGCCTCAGTTAAAGCATTAATTGAACTATTAATGAATGTAATCAGTTAAGTAAAGAAGAGCTTAATGTTCATCAATCAACATGCATCGTTAACTAAAGAGATCCATGCAAAAGTTAATAATATAAATTGTGCATGGATGGCAATAAGAGTGAAGCACTGATAACACTTAAGTTAGCTTGTTAACTAAGCGATCAACAGTTAGTTAAAGATTGAGTTTAGTTCACATTTAGTTAACATTCAGTTCAAGTAAGTTAACATTCAATTCTTGTCAGTTAACATTCAGTTCAAGTAAAGTTAGCATTGAATTCAAGTCAATTAAGATTTAGTCCAAGTTAGTTAACATTCAGTTCAAGTCAGTTAAAAATTAGTTCAATTCAATTCACTTTCAGTTCAATACAATTAACATTCAATTAAACCTAATTGAGGAAATGAAGAGTGTTAATGTTTGCATGGAGGGAGTTCTATCTACTCCTCCATGTGAATGCACTATGTGGTGCTCTCAGTGTGTTTACTGAGCTTCCTATGCGCTACCTTATGTATGCTAGGTGTTTTGGCTTGTTATTAATATGCTAGGAATATGGCAAGTTCAATATAGTTGCATACAATTGTTTTTGGAGGGTTACATTGGATCTCTCTTCTCTTCTGTTATGGTGATATCTCTTATCGGTAAATCTGCTTCTGTTGTAAACCATTCTCTGCAAATCTATCTATCATACTCAAAGAATTGTTGGGTTTTTCATCCTCCATGTTTGGAGGGCTTTCCTAGGGTATATCTTGTCTCTCATGGTTTATTGATTTATATGGTTGATTTATGGAGCTAATTTATGTGGTTGATTTATTTATGAGATTCATATGTGTATGATATAAATATTCATATGTGGATGATATAAAGATTCATATGTGGCTAATTCATGAAATTCATAAGTGCTAAAATTGCTTGATAAAAGTTTTAAAGTTCAAGCATCTCTGATATTGCTTAAACATCAACATTGTATCAAAGCATAGGGCGTGAAGGAGCTTAGGTTTGTACAACAAGATAAGCCTACATAGATATTGAAGAGTTCAGAAAAAATATTGCAGCCATGACATCGATCTCCATTCGATCGGAAGACCGCCTTGAAGGTACTTCCAACTTCAACACATGGAAGGAAAGGGTGTTGAATGTTCTTGAAGAAACCCGCTAGTTATGTATCCATAGTGGTATAGGATCCTACCACTAATGAAGGGAGAATCAACTTCAAGAAGAATAAAGCAAAGGCCAAGCATATTATCTTTGATTTGGTTAAGGACAATATCATGTCCATGGTCATTCCTTTGAAGACTGCAAGGGAGTGTTTTGATACACTCACCAATCTTTTCAAGAAGAAGGCCTCAAGTCAAGAAGATGGGAGCATTCAAAGCAAGGTTGTGTACACTAAAGAGGAGAATCTTGTCCTCACGACAAGAATTAAGAAAGGGAGAACCCCTTTCACTACAAATAAGCTCTTCTATTCAAGTGAATAAAGAAGGACTATGGTATTCTCCACAAGTGTGCAAAGATCAAGAGGGAGCCCACATAAATAAATAAAAGATAAGTACTTTATAGTTTGATTGTTATATGTTGTTATAAATCAGACCTAAAGGTTTTTTTAATATGTTTCATGACTGTCATGTAGAGATCTATATTCCTCGACTTTAGGATCGTGTTGTGCATATACATTATTGTTTGTATTTTATTAGCATATTGTCTATCTCATGAGTCCATATTATGTGATATGATATAGGACCGATATAAGATGTATGTAGGACTGATATAAAGATGAAAATTTCCTTCCTAAGAAATGAGATAGAGGACTGCATGCTTTCTTCATGAGTTGTGAACATAGCATTGCATGATTGGTCATAATATATCATATAGAGGCCTTCATGCTTGCTTCATGAGATATGAATATGGGGCTACATATTTCCTTCATAAAAATGAGTTTTTTTATGGGGTCATGTCAAAACATTGACTTAGTCTATGTACATAACTGTGTGAACCATTGCTAGTATGTTGAAGTTTTCACGTGATTACATTTCTTGGTTATGTAATGTTATTAATCATTTGAATAATTTGTATTATAGGTAAAAACATATGCCTTGACCTAAAATAAGAAAACAATGGAGTCATTAGGATGGTTGGTCATGAAAAAGAGTAGATTGACAGTTTCTTATGTTTCTTAAGAAGAAGATAGAATAGAAGCCCTAACTCTATTCAGAGAAATGTAAAGACTCCTAAAGGTAATGTATTTATCTTAATTATATTCATATATGTGTCAGATATAGAGGAGTATGAGTATCTATGATGGAAAAATCAAATCTATGATTCTCACATCCTAGATGTTGAGAGGGAGAAGTTATATTTGCTAGCTCCTAAAAATAGCTAGTGGAACTGGTTAAATTAACCTCCTACTATGTAGAATCATCTATGGTACTCATATTCAAAAGGAATCTATATGTAAGAATATTGGATGATTCTTAAGTTTAGAGGTGTAACAGTCATTGGATAATATTTTTCTTTTGTTGAGGAAAAATGTCCAGTAGAGTTCTTGAAAGGATTCACGAGCAATGGATTGTAAATCCATGACCACACATATAAGTAAAAATATGATTATTTTTCATATATGTAGGATCTCATAGATGTTAGATATATCTATACAGGTCCTATGATTAGTTATATGCTTTGCAATCAGTACATAGACATGTACAACAAAGCATGTGTTGTGTTACCTACTTGGTACAAGAGTATGTGGATTCAGACATGTCACAATCAATGAAAGTAAGTTTCATGGATATATTGATTCTGGATAGTACAATGACCGAGAAACATTACATCAAAGATGTTGCTTAGATAAAGAATAATGTAAAGCAATAAAACTTTATAAAGTTCCTAGTTAGGTATATTCGAAACATGGTACAGAAAGGAGTTGTGTAACTTGTGTACATATCCACGGATGAGCAAAATTTCCAGCATATTTACTAATCCTATGCCTAGAAAAAGCTTGGTATAGTATAAAAGACTCCTCTAGTTGAAGAGGGAGTATTGATGTATCTTCACGGGCCACAATAGTTAAAAGTCCCCAAACTAGTTAGTCATAATACATGTATCCAGGGGTTGTGATACCTTGTGGAGAGAATCGACATGAGCAAAGACATGGTCAAAGTCATGGTCAAAGTCATGGTAAAAGTCATAGAGACTATTTGATACTCTAGAAGAGTTATAATCTAAACTGTCAAATAACAGTTAAACCTATTGAATAGGTTATATAGCCATACAATTGGCTAAGTGGGGTATTGTGATATGAAAACACTATGAAAGTGATCAAGCCTTGAAGAACATGACATAGAATGGAAAGCGCACTAATAACTTCTTCAAATGGTAGAAGATTCTTGGAGTCAACAAATGTTGAATATTGAAAGAAAGATAAGACTTTATTTTTGCATGATATTACATAATTAATGTGCTGTATATGATGGATATGAAATCCATAGTTTCTAGTTTAAAGAAATTGTATTCTATATCTGATCTAGATGATGCTACTTTGAATAAGTAGTTGGTTGGTCTCTTAAAGTACCTAGCAGATCTATTGCATTTTTTTTATACTTGTGGATAAGAATATGTTTGAGTACCTTTGAGGTACATTAGAATAGGTTAATTGTATTTTAATACATTGTAGATCTATTATATAGCTTGGAATTAGCTATGTGTATTGTGGCTAGTACTACAAAAGATGAGTGTATTGCAGCTAGTATTACAAAAGCAAGGTGTATGTCAAGGAGTACTATAAAAGAAAAAGGTGTTTTGCAAATAGTACTACCTGTTGATGAGTAGTGCAGCTTGGAAGCTACCTACTATGGTGAAACACTTGGGCCTATAGTTATTAGGTGTCAATAAGCAAGCTTTCTAAAAAACCCGATGTGTTATGATAGAACACATTGAGATGAAGTATTACTTCATCAAAGTCATGGTCATGTAAAATAAAAATTTCAGTACATAGCTACTGATGAGTAGATTGAAAATTTGTGAACAATACACTACCAGTAATGAAGTTGAGATACTTCCGAGATAAGCATGGTATGGTAGGAAATTCATGGTAAAGAAGAGAATGTCTCCCTTTTTGAGAGGGAGTGTTGATTATACAACATCAGGAGTCATTCTCCATACTTGTGAGTAATATCAAGTTGGACTTGTGAGTCATATCAAGTCCTATGTATCCTCATATGGTTGAGATGGCGATGCATGTACTGTTGACTTGTGGTTTGTATCTAGTCAAAGACTTGTGAGTAATATCAAGTCAATTATTCTCATAGAAGGTGCCCTATGAGATGAACCTCCATTTATGGAAATGAGCTTGTGAGTAATATAAAGCTAAGTCTTGTTAGTATATAAATATTGTATACTAGTGAGTAATATCAAGTCCTACCAATATCTTCATTTATTGAGGAGGGAAACTTTACTTGGTAAAGTGGAAATACTATGTGATGTATTGCTAGTCATGGTCACTTAGTGCTATAAGTATCATTTAGGGATTAGCTACCCCTAAAGTGGATTACTTTAGTATATGACTATATGGCCCAGGGTAATATATATGGTCATTAGTATGTATGGAATAATTCTTTTGAGTATGATGTGATAAGATGGATAAATAATACGCATATGGACCGTGCATTAATTATTTGATGATAATGAGATAAAATCATAGAGAAAGAGAAATTTGAATTTCCCATGCAAGTGTATCAGTGAAATCAAGTTATAAAGATTCAGTTAAATATGAATTCCTCAATCAATGCCTCAGTCAAAGCATCAGTTGAACTATTAATGAATCTAATCAGTTATGTAAAGAAGAGCTTAATGTTCATCAATAAGCATGCATCAGTTAACTAAAGAGAGCCATGGAAACGTTAATAATAGAAATTGTGCATGGAAGTCACTAAGAGTGAGCACTGATGACACTTAATTTATCATGTTAACTAAGTGATCAATAGTTAGTTAAAGTTTGAGCTATGTTCACATCTAGTTAAAATATAGCTCAAGTATGTTAACATTCAGTTCAAGTAAAGTTAACATTCAGTTGAAGTCAATTAACATTCGGTTCAAGTAAGTTAACATTCAATTCAAGTAACTTAACATTCAGTTCAAGTCAGTTAAAATTCATTTCAAGTAAGTTAACATTTAGCTCAAGTTAGTTAACATCCAATTCAAGTTGGTTAACATTCAGTTAAAGTCATTTCACTTTCAGTTGAAGATAGTGAACATTCAGTAAAAGCTAATTGAGGAAAGGAAGGACGCTAATGTTTGCATGGAGGGAGTTCTAGTTAGATCCACCTAGTGAATGAACTATGTGGTTCTCTTAGTGTGTTTACTGAGCCTCTTATGCGCTACATTCTGCATGCTAGGTGTTTTGGCATGTTATTAATATGTTAGGCATATGTGAAGTTCAATACAAGTGCATACAATTGTTTTTGCAGGGTTACATTGGATATCTCTTCTCTTCTGTGGTGATATCTCTTATCAGAAAATATTATTATGTGTTGCAATCCATTCTCTGCAAATATATCTATCATACTCAAAGGATTTATGGGTTTTTCATCATCTGTGTTTAGAGGGTTTTCCCAGGGTATATATTGTCTCTCATCGTTGATTTATGGTGCTTATTTATGTGTCTGATTTATTTATAAGATGCATATGTGTATGATATAAAGATTCATATGTTGATGATAAAAATATTCATATGTGGCTCATTTATGAAATTCATAAGTACTGAAATTGTACCATGTACACAATATGTACCATGGGGAAAAAACTCAAAACAATGAGAGCGAAAAAACCCAACAAATCTCCTTATTATAATAATGATAGATAGTGGAGAATGTCTTTTACAATAGAAGATTTGTTTGGCACCCCATGTAAAAATTAAGAGAGAATCAACACCCCATATGTTATCATTGTGCAAGATACAATAGAGAAGGATTGGATGATCCAATTGTATGCCTTGCACACAATTCCATTTTTTATTTATGTACTAAGCAATTCATAGTTCCTACACTAAGCAATTCATAGTTCCCGCACTAGTGCACCATCCATCCACCCTTGCTACACTGATGCACCAATATAAATCACCAATTCACACTTTTAACACTAAGAAAGAAACCCTGCACATTAAATTCACCCTTTTCCTTGGTTGCATCAAAACTGATTGACCAGAATGAGTTATTGGCTCAATGATGGCACATCCCTTTATCGATTGTCTTTAAATGGAAATCAACCTTCAACTAGATGCTCGAATGCTTATTTAGATAGCTAACTAATGTGTCATAATGTAATAAATCAAGTGTCATCATGCAAACACTTAATTAACTTAAGTGTCATCTTTTGGTTTAACTAAATTGTTGTCTTTTAGTTTAACTAAAGTATTTCCATGAAAATCACTTTACTTCACTAGATCTTAATTATTAACACTTTAGTTAAATCTATTTAGTTTAAATCATGTTGATTGATTTATTGAAGTGACCACTGTGAGTTCTCCTTTAATTAACTGAGGCATACACTATCAGTTCTTCTTTATTAACTGAAGCTTGCATTGTTAATATCACTGGAATTAACAAGCTATTTTATTTTAACATTAACTAAAGTCAATAAACATGTGCAATTTAAATTCTCTATTAAACTGAAGTTATGTCATGATTAATTCAAATTTCCCTATTCTCTGTGCATGTCATCTCTTATCTCTCTATCTTATCTGTGTGGTCCATAATTGCAAAATTTTACCCATCACATTAGTTTATCTATCGTTCCAAATTATACTAAGGATATTTAACCATTGATTTGGTCATATCATTCTACTATTCATGCCAAGTGACCTTATGCTAAAGTAATTCACTGTAGAGGTGATCAGTCTCTAGAGGAGACTTAATAACTAGATCATGTTTAGTAGAATGTCACACATCAACATGCTTCAACTAAAATTCCTTATTCTTGTCCAACAAGACTGTAAAACATCATCACTTTGACATATCAAAGTATTCACCTCAACACATGAGGAATAACCTTTTACACTTAAGTCTTAGTCATTCTTTAGTCCAACTTAATAATTCTACTTCAAGTTTCCCAAGTCCCTCTTAGGATCCCTATTACCTCAACACATGAGACCCAATCCTAGCACACAAGATTGGCTTGGAGAATGACTCGTGATGTTGTAACATTAACAATATATATTCATTATCACTACACATACTTTATATCGTAATGTTGATGAAGAGAATTTATAATTTCCACCCATATTTGGATATATGGTTAATAATATATGTCATAGATTTGATACAGTCTATATAAACAAGTTTGATGATTCAAGTCCAACAGGTTGGATTACTAAGATGGAACACCATTTCTCTCTTCAAGTTATTACTATGACCTCATCAACATTGAGAGTATGTGTTATACATGCCAATAGGGATCATTGATAATGGTGGTAATGTCATAAGATTTCCTATGGGGGTTACATTGCTTAGACCCACTTTGTAAACAACATTTATGCCCTATTTTAAATTTTATACTCATTATTTTAAATTTTTTACCAAGTTGAGACACAAAAGCACAATCAAAGACTTTATAATGGCCTTCAAACCATTGGAATTACACAAAAGGGGAACAACCGGTTTCTTTTTCAAAGAATGTTTTTTAATGGTATAAATGAGGAGATTAGAGTACAAATTTTCAAGAATGACCCTTCTACTTTGTTAGAGTAATTTGAGAGATATATAATCACATTTAGTGGCACCAAACCCTTGGAAGAATGATTCACTTCAAAATTGCATCAAAACATGCTCTTCAAATCTGTCTTGGGAAGGGTGCCAAAGTAGTCCACAAAATCATCTTCTAAGACTTTCCAAGCATTCCTCAAACTTAGTTTCACAATTATGATACAAATATATCCAAGACATTGAAATATGACCCAAAAAACACCTTCAAATTTGTCCCAAACAACACTTCACATCTACCTTGGGATATGTTTCAAAGCTTCCCACATAATCACTTCAATACTATCCTATAACAAACTTCAAAATTGATCACAATAAGGTACTCTAAATGATACTCAGAAAGTGTGCCACAACTACCTTCACACTATCCACAAAAATGCTCTCAAAATATTTTCTCAACTCTATCCAAAATCTGCACTACTATTCTTGGTAACTTTACCAAAGTCTTCCTTCAAATATGTCCTCTTACCTGTCCTAAAAGGACCTTAAAAAGGTTTCCCTTAGACCTGTCCACAAACTCTACAAACCTTCCCTCAACACATGCTTCAAAATATCCTTGAAATATGTGCCAGAAGTTGACCCCAAATATTCCCTTGAACTTAGCCTAAAATATTCCTCATAATCCCTGCTACCTCATAACTCAACCTAAGTATGTGGAGGCATGCTAGTGTTGCATGGAGTGTAGTGTTATAACTTTGAAAAAAATATCTTCAACAAACAATCCCTTTCTCCTTGAACAAATGAATTCAATTTTTAAATTCCCCAATACACCTTTTAGAGCCTCTTGAATAAGCATTTCCATCTTCACATGCAAAATTTTGAGCTTGTATTCTTTGATGATATATTGATTTATAACAAAAAGTAGGAAGCAAATGTGGTGCATGTTGATAAAAACTTCCTACTACTTCAGGATAACTTGTTGTTCCTTAAAAATTTTAAATGTGGTTATGGGATTCATTTGAAGAATGGGATCATGGGATCCTTACACTACAATCCTATATGAATACCTCTTGCAAAGACATGTGCTCTAAGAAGCTAGCGCCCACACCCTATAACATATCACAACGTATTGGACAAGTTTCATATTGATTGGATCATCCAAATCACTCCAAGGGTATCCAAGTGTTTCATGTGTCCTATTTGAACAAGGTTGTGGGGCCAAATTTTTGAGTTTGAAACAATTTCCTAGAACTTGGTAGGTGGATATGATTGTTAACTTCTTATTGATGCCACTTGCATAGGTTTTGAGGCATTGTAACCACCTCCAAATTGTTTTTCTATTGTTTTTGGATTTGACATGGTCAACTTTGACAAGGTTGAGGTGTTTATACATTGGATAAAGATTCGATGAGGAATCTTTCTATTTAATTGGGTGGTTGTTGAAGGTCCCAAGACTTTTACAAAGCCTTACATGTGGAATACTCCAAATATTTGGCAAACTTGCAAACTTTTCTTTGGGTTTGGTTGTGGAGAAAACTAACTTGAATTCCACAAATGGAATGTAGTTCCTTGTTGACATGTTATTTGCACATATTTCCACACGATTTCACATGTGATGGAATGAAGGAAAATTTGGTGTGAAATGAAGGGAAATTTAAACAAATGTCTTATGCAACTTGCAATTCAAAAAGTGACAAGTTGTCATTGAGATATGTGAATAACATGGAAGGAATGATACATGATAGAATGGAATATTTTTTAGTTCTTAGAGTGAGATTACTATAGAATGAGGAACATAAAATAGAGATGAACTAATGTGATCCACTCCTCACATTTATAATACAACTGTATGATGAATCAGTCCAACATATCAAGTATATTATCCAATTTGTGATACCTCTCTCTCCTCTTTCTCTCTCTCTCCTCTCTCTCGTCTTCTCCTAGGGTTTCCTGAATAACCTTAGCATCTTTCTCCATAAAAGGTATCTCACTAAGATGAGTAAAAATAGTGAGTACAATGATTATGATGATGATTAAAAAATGACTCTCTCATTCAATTATTTAAATGAGAGGCAAGAGATATTATGATATAATAGTGGTCCTAATTTACTACAAGAAACCTATCTATAAGAATGTCGACCTACATGTGAAATGCTTCCTCTTCAACTAACACATGCCATGCTCCAAAGTGAAGATGCCTAACAAGAAAGTCTCCAAGGTGTGAAACTCTCCTCAAGAAGCTACAATGCTCCACCTCCACAAGGCTTCAAATATTTAATGCTCTTCCTAAGTCACGTGCTCCTTCGGGACAATCCCACCTACATTATAAATACCTCAATCGAAGTGTCCTCAAGTCAAGAACAAGACTCCATGCAAGCAAAAAAGTCTTCCCATGTCCTATGGTGATCAACACCCTTCTCCAAGAATCCTAATAGTCCTCCTCCAAAGCAAGTCATTTGGCACACCTGTGGGACACTGACCTCCATGTGGCCATCATGGATATTTTACCAATATCCACAAGTATCCAACACTTCAAGGAAGAAATCCAAAAAAGCACCAAGATGGGATCTAGAAATCAATGAGAATCCAACTCATGTCTATGTACATGATGACAAATCCAAGGGTCATCCATACACCATGCACCTAACATGCATGAAGCAGACACAAGCATGGTGTAAACAATTTTGGACTAACCTCAAAAGATAACAAACACTTATATGGCCTAACATGAGGTTAGGATCAAGTGGGATTCATAATTCTTGAAGAAATTTTTGCTGCATAACATTAACAATCTTGAGATTGTTGGAATTAGATGGAGGCCTCTATTGATAAATCTTCTTGGAGAGAAAATTGATATTGAATGAAAAAACACATTAGTGTGAATATGATAACTCGAATTATGGCCAACAAATATTCAATTGGATGAATTCACTAGTATGGGAATGAGTTGACCAAAACGTTTTAGGTTACAACCATACAAAATAATTGAGACCCTCCACATTTGTTTTTGTTAGAACCATTTATAAAAAAAATCTTATTAGATGTTCAACCGATGTTCCAGTGGTGTGGGTTGAACATCGGTAGCATAACTCTAACTTCAATTATCTATAAAATACTTGATGTTAGTTCGACGAATCATCCACATTTTTTTTTGTTTAATGCAATTGTAGACGTATCTTTTTTAGACGTTAAATATATGTTTTCTCTACGTTGTGAATGCCTCTTTCCATCATTAAGTTCACTTTCCAAATGTCTCTTTTTAGACTGTAAACCAAAGTTAAATCTACTTAGAAAATGTCTCTTTTCAGATGTTAAACCAACATTACATATGCTTACAAAACATTTCTTTTTGGATTCTAAAATGATGTTAAATATGATTTGTAAATGTATCTTTTCAAACGTTACACAACCGTTGAGTCTAGATACAAAACTTCTTTGTTTGGAGACTAGAATGATGTTTAATACCAGTGTAGATCCAAATCCTAGGCTCTATCAAGCGCCGAGATGGATCAAATCTCTCGAGGTGCAAAGCTCTTCTTAGGTATCCATTGATTTGATTCAAACCAAAAGACATATATTTTATTTAAGGTCCACATATAATTTTATTATTATTAATATTTAATATTATTTATGGCCGCCATATAATATTTTTTATTTTGTTAAGAACATTTTTTATTTTGTTAAGAACGAACATTGCATCATTTCCCCACACATGGTTTTAAAACCATATGCAAGGCCCTCCTATAATCATGGGTTGTTTAGGAGGCCTTGCACATGGTCTTAAAACCATTTGCAAGGCCCTCCTAAACCATGTACAATAAAACCATGGGTTGTTTAGGAGGCCTTGCACATGGTTTAAAAACCATGTGCAAGGCCTCCTAAACCATGTACAATAAAACCATGAGTTGTTTAGAATGCCTTGCACGTGGTTTTAAAACCATGTGCAAGGACAACATTGTTTTGTGTTTTTTTCTTGACCCACATATTTTTTTATGGATAATTAAATTTTTACTTTTTTATTGTTTTGTTAGGTAGGAAGATTACAACATCTCCCCCATATTACATTGTTTTTGTGGCGGACATTTATTTGGCATGATAGAAAATTTATTTTTTATTAATAAAAATAACTTTACGAAAGTGATATTATTTTTTATTTTGTGTTACAAAATATCCCCCATAATATTCACTATCACTATTATTTTTTGCTGACAAGTTATAAACGTTACATCACCTTACAAGATCTCTCCCATAATATTCACTATCACTATTATTTTTTGCCGACATGTTACAAACGTTAGTAACGTTACATCACGTTACAAGATCTCCCCCATACTGGGCTGTAGAGCGCCTCTCGGCGCAATGATTTGAAAACATCTATTTTTAGATATTTGTTGGATGTTGCTTAAACGTCAACTGATGTTTCTTTTTCGACAAGCTACCAATGTAATGTAATTCCGATTGAAGACGCTCAATAGAAATTTAATCCATGTTTTTATAAGTAGTTGAAGTTAAAAAAATAGTCTTTGAAGTAGTTTAGGAGATGTTACGTAACATATCTTATGTGACATGAAGATAGTGATGCTTAGCCAATGTGTAAAAGAACTCCCATTTGATTCCAAAAAGCATCGAACAAGCACCAAATTTGGAGGCCATATGTAGTAGTGAAGGATACAATGTCAAAAATAATATAAAAGAAATTAAGAAGTAGAACGGGAAAATGACAACTCAATTCAGGGAGATTAAAGAAGAGGCAAGGAAATTTTTCTAGGATTTTTATTTGAAACCTAGCCAACCTTCTCTAAGTGAAAGCTCCTCTTTTATTTGAAATGTTTCATTTTTCATTAGTGACGAGGATAAATATGAGATTAAATTCCCTATTCTGGAGGAAGGGGTTAAGGTACCAATATGGAGCCTTCACTTGGATAAAGCTCCCGGTCTTGATGGATTTTCCATTTGTTTTCATAGATTGTTGGGACATATTTACAAAATACGTATGTAGGATGTCGAATTGCACCGTGGGAAAAGAGAAAATTGTAGGAGCCACTAATTCCCCTTTTATGTCTCTAGTCCCTAAGGATTCTAATCCCTTGTATTTTAATAGATTTTTTCCCATTTCATTATGAGACATAGCTTATACTATTCTAATTGAAATCTTGTCCTCTAGGATTAAGTGACTTATTATCAACATAATATTAGAAACGTGGGGGGATTTATTGGAGGTAGACCATTCACTAATAGAATAATCTTAATTCAGGAATCTATTCATTCGATTTTTAGCAGGGGATAAAAGGGAATGGATATCAATATGGATTTATCCAATTCCTTTGATAGGGTGAGTCATAATTTCTTGTTCTCTTTCCTTGAAAAATTTGAGTTCTCAATCCCTTCCATTAAATGGATGAAATCTTGCATATGTAAGACATGGATAGCTCCTCTTGTTAATGAAGGTAAACTGGTGGTTTTTTTCAAGAATCTCATGGGTTAAGACAAGCCTGTCCTCTCTCCCCTTTTATTTATATTATTATGTCTAAATATCTTAGTCAAACTCTTGCAAAAGAGCGCGACAATGGAAACATAGTAGGTATTCTAATTGCTAGAGGATTTTGAGCAATCAACCACTCCCAATTTGCTAAAACTACTATTTTTGTTGGTGGTGTCTCCTTGACTAATGCTAGAAGGTTGTAAGTAATTTTATATCAATTTACTATAGTGTTGGGAGGTAAGGTGAACAACGGGAAAAATAAGCTCTGTGTATGGAACACCTCTTATGATATTTTTCATAAAATTGTTGGTGTATTTGGGTATCAAGGAATAAGCAAGTGGTCCTCCTTCCAGTGTCTTGGAGATCTATCTCCTTCTATGAGGTGAGAGTATCCAATTGGGATTATGTAGTAGAAAATATGAAATCCAAGATGTTATGACAGGGATATCAATGGTTGAATTCAACAGGTAATATTATTCGTATATGCTATGTATTATTGTCTCTGCTAATATTTTTATGATCCTCCCTTTTGGATATTGAGTTTGTCTTGAAATAATTTAATAAAACCATCAATAGATTCATGTGCAAAGGAGGTAAATCTAACAACATGAAATTTTATCTAATCAAATGGAACATTGTGTTGGGCCTAAAGTATTTTGGAGAAACCATGGAAATGGTTTGGTGTGAATGGGGCCATGCAACAAATTGGAAAAAGGGATCACTACCGCAAAATTAGGAAGAACTTGGATGCAGTTTTGCAAAAGAAAGAAAGATAGTGGTTGATTCGGTCAACCAAGTAGTTGGTTAGAGTTTTGTGCCACTTAGTGGACCACAAGGTTCATGGAACCAATATAAATATGCAATGGGTTGGTAGATAAAAGGTTGTTGTTAATATTTGGTTAGACATGCTAGTAATGTTTTGAAGAGAAAAAATAAATAATGTGATCTTGTTTTGTAACTATAGAAGCGATTTACAGGTTGTGTGCCAAATTTGCAATGTATGAGAAGAAGAAGAAGAGTTGGATATGTATACTTAGTACGCATATCTGACTGAAGTGATTGATGTATCAATATTGATGAATAGCCAAGCACTTCCATGGTTTTCTCCCAATTTGGGTTTCCATGTAAAAATATCTTGTGTCTTATGGCGTGTTGTGAATGTTACTGTGCGAATTTCATGTTTGATTTATGCAATAACGACAATTTGTAATGCTAATAATATGCACTTAAATTGAGTTACAACGTTGTTACACAATTAATACATGAACACTATTTTTTTATGATTCTTTTGGTGTATGTAGAAGCTCCACTCATAGGTAATTATGTAGCGTAGTTTAATATTCCCTTCACTACTGCAGAAACATGGTTCTTGCAGCTCCCAAAGGGCCAATATTATGAAGTTTTGTTGATTTGTTGCTTGATGAGCTTGCTCTATCAAAGATTTAGCCAACAAATGGTTCCATTGCTAAGACATATATCTGTGACTTGAGGGAGAGTGAGACCTAAATAATGAATTTCTGGAGACTTATGAAAGAAGAAATACAAGATTAGTTAAATCATAAGGATTGCGAATTTTCAAGAGAGAACAATAAGAATCATAGGATCAATAAACAACATTGGTTGTAAAATATGCCTATAAAGAAAGATATGAATGGTTCTACTTCAAGTTTCCCATACTCTTGGAATAGTGGTTGTTTATATTAGATGAATAAAACCCAAGATATTGTGTGGATGATCCAAGAGAATGGACCCCTTATTAGATCCAACTACTCAATACTGTAAGTAAGGAGTATACTTTTTGTTGGATAGTATTTTGCAAGGTTATATCTCAGAGTTTGATATTGATTATACTCAATCCCATAGTACAATAGAGAAGGAATTTCTTAAATTTCCTCGAGGGAGGTACTTAAAGTCATTATATACTTGGATTAAGATTCTATCATGCGATAAAGGAACTATGATATTGGAATTAGATCACCCTAGAAGCTAAGCATTTACATGCATAGTTGGGGATTGGGGGCTGAATGAAAATCGAGTTGAACAAAAGTAGGTGAAGGATGAATAAAGTCTAGGATGAGCTAAGGATGTTGAGTGGGAAATAAGATGTGACACCAGGTATATAATGACTTTAAGTACCTCCCTCGAGGAATTTTTTTTCGGATAGATAGTAGGAAGAGGATTGCGACAAAGGTAGAGAAGCAATGCAGTGATTAATAAGAAATAAATTTCTACACGGGCCCCATATTGAAGGATCGTCACACTCAGGGAGAAGAAGAAGGAAGACAACTCAGTCCATCCAAAGGAGGTTGTCATGTTCCGATTGGGATTTGTGTCGAAACCGTGACCCAATTCGCATCTCCAACACCTGAGATAAGAATTCCAAACCTACTTTTCAAGTTAGCAATAATTGTAGTAGTAGTTAGAGTAGGGGAGCTAAGTTGAGTAGTTAGACTAGAACCACAACACACA
Source organism: Pseudotsuga menziesii (assembly GCA_001517045.1). Taxonomy (NCBI): domain Eukaryota; kingdom Viridiplantae; phylum Streptophyta; class Pinopsida; order Pinales; family Pinaceae; genus Pseudotsuga; species Pseudotsuga menziesii. The sequence goes on from LPNX010986022.1 coordinate 142,852, forward strand.
GTAGTAGTACTACTCAGAACACTATGGCAGGGGTAGACCCTACTTTGAGGATTCTTATCTTTTAGGGGAAGGGAACATATGATTTAAATTATCACTTGTTCATATGTTAGGGGATATGGAAAGCAAAGCAAGTCCATGACGATGATACCAAAATGGCATGGTTAATAACCACATTTAGGGATCGAGCGATGACCTAGTATATGAAGTATCAAACCAATGTGCCAAATAGAACATTGGCTAGAGTGAAATATGCATTGGTAAGGGAATTCAAGAAGCCAAAGTTAGAGTATCAATATATTAATGAGTTGAAGGAAATTAAGCAATTGGAAACCGAGTTGGTCTCGGAATTTGACCAGAGATTCAAATTGTTATTGGACAAGGTGAAACTACAAATTAATGAAGAGAGGCACAAGGAATGGTTCATTGCAGGGTTGTTCTATTATATACGCAAACCATTGATGCAACAAAATATCACAATATAGTCGGATGCACTAGAACTAGTGATGAAGTTTGAGGAATCCCCTATAGGAGAAAGTAGTGCATGGATGTCTCAAGTTTAGATGTATCTTGCTACACTAACAATCCAATTGAAAGAAATTACTAAGGGTAAAGAAAAATGTGAGGAAATATGTGTACCACTTGTAGAACCAAAGGTCACCATAATAATGAGTGTCCGACATATCTGAATTATTTGGCGATGGGAGCTCCAAATCCTTTGTCAATGGAGTTATGTGGTGTGATATATGTAGAGGGAATAATTCTCCAAATATTTTCCCTACACCGCACACGTATGTAGGTACCCCAACAATCATATATTGCAAATTTTGTAAATTGGTTGGCCATGATGAGAAGGATTGTCATGCATTGGATCTGATGAGGGAGCACACTTTTGATGCATAAAGAGTTCAAGGGGAGGTTACTCCTAAAGGTGTGGTATAGTAGAATAATTCCTAGAGGGTTCATAAACAAACAGGTAGAGGAAGATTCATAGGTAAAGGTAGTGATCGATTTGGCAGAGGAAGAGGACAAATAATATGTTAAAATTGTGGACAACCATGTCACTTCACAAGAGATTGTCAAAACCCATGTTCAAAATGTACCTATTGCAAAGAGATAGATCATACTATTGAAGACTGTCCCCAGTTGATATTGAGGTGGTAATAAAAAGGAAACCAAAATCAATACCCAAACCAGAATGTATAGAAAAATATCTGTAGAATGGCTGGAAGATCAACCTAATGTCATAGTAATTACATGAGGGGGAGCTACGATGGCTAGTTATGGAGAAACACAAGAAAATGAGTATGACTCGTGGATTAGGAAAGTCATTGGATGTCCACAAACATTCAACCCACAAAAGGAAAAAGAGATTTATGTCGAATCTAGAAAGGAATTTGGATCAAAATTTGCAACACCGTCGATATATGATGCACCACCTATTTATGATATGCCTCCAACTTATGATCATTTAGTGCCAAAGAAACCACCAAGAAAGGTAAGTGTTTTGAGAAAATTCCTACAAGGGTGCTTATATTGGTACTAAAATATGAAAATGCATTGAAGTGTATTGACAGTTTGATTTTTCAATGTTGCCAAGAAGATATAGAGAATGTTGAAGAAAGGACCATAATTTAGTTATAAAAGAAAAGGGGGATATGTATAGAACTACAACTTAGTGCATAGATTGGGGATTATGACATGGACTTCATTATCTTAGATTTGGGATTAGATGTTAACGTGCTCACTAAGAAAACACGGGATAACATGGGTAGACCTAATATGGTATTGTCACCTATGCTATTAAGGCTAGCAAATCTGCAGAAGGTGGTCACATTTGGTAGACTAGTTGGGGTACCTGTCGATGTGGATGGACTGCACAATCATGCATGTTTTGAAGTAATTGAGATAATATATGATACCAACCCATATCCAACGTTACTTGTAATATATTAGGAAATGGACACTCATGCCATTATCAACTTGAAGAAGAGTCTAATGACAATGGAAGGAGGAAAAATGAGGGTTATTGCACCCTCGGATCCTATAGAGGGTTAGAGATAAGTTGATCATATTAAAGAGGAATACGACACTCAGGAGTTGGGGAATATTTGCAAAATGAACTCAAGAAAAGATAATTATATCAATCCTACAATAGATGGTAATATTAGTTGGTACAACATCAGTTTGTGTGCATCAGATTTAGATGAAAGACTGGAGAACTAGAAAAATAGACTACTTGAAGTTTCCATGAGAAAGTGTGATTGCATCACTAAGTCATTGCATTGTTTCAAAAATGATGTAAGTAATCCACCTATTTATGATGATTTGAAAAACTTAGATTCTTTCCTTTTTGAGTTTGAGTTGAAAATTCTAGAGAAATTACGGTTGTTATCTTTATATGTAGCTCTAAAGGATACTCCAACAAGATGGTGGAATACCCATAAGAATAATATAGATGGATGGTTGTAGTGCAATGAATTATTAAAGGTTAGAATTGGCGAAGGACTTGAAATTGTCAAGGTAAAGTATAATAGGTTAACGAGCTCTATAGAGCATGTAATGGAATGTACTACAACATGGAAGATAATATCTAAAGACAAATGGGTGCATATTTTTGTTCACACACTGGAAACAATACCAAGAAATTGGTACATAAAATTAGAACTATGACAGTGCACCAAAAAATGGGCGAATATGACTATGAACTTTAAAAATACTTATTTTGAGGATGGAAGTACAACATTGGATGCTACACTCCAGGTTATTAAGGAGAATGTTTTTGCAAAAATATCGTTGCCACTATACAATATGTCAGACTAGGCTACGACATTACAATAGGAACTAGAATGTTATAATATTATTGGAGATTAGTTGGCTTAAGATATCACGAACCTACACATATTAGAATCAGAAGGAAACCATGACATAAGAGATCCTATGATAGAATCTAATATTTTTGTGAAACCCTTGAAGATAAGAAAAGTAAACATTAGGTCAAGAGATAACTCGAAGTTTGCTAATATAGGAGACTATTGAGATGTTGAGACAAATGGGAAAATCACTAACTTATTGCATGAGTATCAAGACCTGATTCCCACTAAGTTCTCATAAATGAAATACATTGTTGGTGATCTAGGAGAAATAGATATACCATTGAATCTCGATGTGAAGCTTATTAAACAACGGTCGTACATGATGAACCCAATATATAAAGAGAAAGTGAAGGATAAATTGATAGGATGTTGGATGCAAGAATTATTGAACCCATGGACGAGTAGGAGTGGATTAGACCCATGGTAGTTTACGATAAGAATATAGGGGAAGATTTCATTTCTATCAATATACATAAATTGGATTATGTATGCTTTCCATCCCCTACCCCTTTCACAAATGAAGTGCTAGAAAATGTTAGAAGACAAGAGGCCTATTCACTTATAGATGGGATTTTTTGGGTACCATCAGATCAAGGTTTCTAAGGAAGACAACCATAAGAATAAATTTGTGATAGAGTGGAGCTATTACCAATATAAAAAGATGTAATTTGGCTTGAAGAATGAACCTGCTATTTTTTCTAGGGTAGTTTTCATAGCTTTCAAGGAATTCATACATAAGTTTTTGGAGGCATACTTCGATGATTGGACTGTATTTGGCTTGTTGAAAAAACATATTGAGAACCTAAGGCTGATCTTGGATCATTGTAGATAATACCAAATATCTCTAAATTTGAAGAAATGCATCTTTTTTGCTCCTTTTGGCATTTCATTAGGACATGCAGTGTGTAAACAAGGCCTTTTGATGGATCCTACAAAGGTTTTTATTAATGTAGATTTGCAACCACCTACATCAGTGTGACTACTAAGGACCACATTGGGTCATATAGGATATTACATGAAATTTATTAAAGGATATGCATAGATTACTGTACCTATGGAAAATATGTTTAAGAAAGATATTAAGTTTCAATGGAATGAGGAGTGTTAGAAGAGCTTGGACACATTAAAATAAAATATGACAACTGCACCAATCCTGATCTTTACAGATTGGATAAAGGAATTTTATGTACATGTTGATTCTTCATCTATAGCTTTAGGGGAAATATTAACACAGCCAAGATAAATATATATAGATCACCTTGTTGTGTTTGCTAGTAGGAAACTATCTATACCTGAAATAAACTACACTATGACAAAAAGAGAAGGCCTAGAAATGGTTTATGCAGTTCAAAAGTTTAGAAATTATTTGTTGGGATCCCACTTTAAGAATTATACTAATCGTTCTTCTTTGAGGTACCCAGTCAATCACCCAGTGTTTGGGGGAATCTATAGATGGCTAGTGTTATTCCAGGAATATGATTTCAGGATTATAGTGAAACCATGAAAGTTAAACATGAGTCCACACTATTTTTGAGGCTTGAAACATGATAGGAGCTGATAAGTTTGGATGATAATACGTGTGATGCACAATTTTTTTTAGTCAGGATGGTGAATGATTATTTTAAAGACATTGTTCAGTTTTTTAGTACACGTATGGCTCCTACAAATTACACTATGGAACAAAAGAATAAATTGGTTGTAGGAGAATCCGACTACCATTTTATAGCAAGTCAATTGTAAAAGTTGGGACTGGATGAAATCTTGAGAAGATGTGTGGTATAAATTGAGAGGACCATAATATTAATAGAATCTCATGAAGGTGTTGTAGGAGGACACTATGAAGGTAAGGATACAACACATAAAATATTAAGAGAAGGACATTGGCGGCCTACATTACACAAGGATGCCAATGAATATTGTAAATCTTGTGATGTATGTCAAAGAATTGGAAAAGCATCAAGAAGGGATGAGATGCCATTGGTATCTCAGGTGATATTTCAAGCATTTGATTATTAAGTGGGTTGTTGATTTTATTGGTCCAAACAACCCACCAACAAAGATGACATGAGCTAGATACATTATAACCGTGACGTATTACTTTACTAGGTGGGTAGAGGCTGAACCGATGAAAGATTGTAGCTCTGTAACTACTGGGAAGTTTTTATTTGAAAATGTGGTGACATTGTTTGTTTTCCTTAAGTCTTAATGAGTGATTAGGGAAGTCATTTACTGAACAGGATCATTGAATCATTGACAAAATAATTTCAGATCTACCATCATAAAATCACACCGTACCATCCTTAGGCCAATGAAATTGTTGAAGATTTTAATAAGATTTTGGAAAATGATTTAACAAAAAAAATTAATGTGAACCGCGATGATTGGGATTTGAGGATACCAGTAGTATTGTGGGATTATAGAACTACTTGTAAGAAGTTAACGTGTTAGACGCTTTTTAAGATTATATATGGCCAAAAATTTGTGATGCCAATGGAATATGTTGTTCCAAGTCTAAGGATTGCTATATTCACAGAGATGACAAATAATAGAGTAGTAGAGGAAAGGTTTTCATAGTTGTTAGATTTAGAAGAAGACATGCCTATTGTGGGATTTCATCAAGTGTAGAAGGAAAGGGAAAATTATTGCCATGATCGACATATCAAGTATAAGAAGTTCCAGTTAGTTGGCTTAGTCCTTCTCTATGATAGTAAGCTCTTGAAACATCCTAGTAAATTTAGAATGCATTGGATAGGACCATATGTGATTAAGTATGTAATCGAAGGAGGTGTTGTATAATTGTAACAACTAAATGGGGAAGTTATGAGTGGGTTAGTTAATGGGATTCAACTAAAATCGTATAGGGAAAGTCACACTTTTATTCAAACATGAATACATAATGCGATGTCTAGCTGCCAAGTGTAATTGAAATATGAACTGGATGCTGAACTAAGTCTACATCGAGGATAGGAGTAGGAAAATGTTGAAGTGGTTAGGAGTGCATGTGGAAGTGGTAGTGTGTAAAAAAATATCAGAGTTTGTATATATAACAAAGGTAATGAAATGATGGAATGCATGAATAATTGAAGGACTATTGAAAATGGTAAAAAATGTAATTAAGTGGTGCATTAATGGTGAAAAGTGTTAGCCGAAAAATAAGAAGTGTATTTAATGCAAGAAGACAAAACATGGTGTAAATGGTCCAATCACTTTAAGGTCAATAAATTCAGTATTGTTTGAGTAAATGTTGGAGAATATCCAATTGAATACATAAAATCTATGGATAACAACGTGGAAAGATAGGATTGTGGGCCATTAAAAACATATCGGGAACATGGATCAAAGCTCAATTTGTGTTATGTGTTGTTGAGAAGAGAGTCCAAAGAGGAGCAAAAATCCAATGCAATGTATGCCTGAGAGGTCACTTGAAGACATTGTCCAAGAATTCATGGAGTCAGGATTACCGCGAGCCCAAGGAGAACCAGAGGTAGTAGTAGAAAAAATGTCATCAAAACCAGCTGTTCAATCGAAAGGGATAGAAAGAATGTCACGTAACTTAGGGAATCATGAAATTGGAGAAAAAGGAGAAATGATGTAGAGGATTCAACATCTTCCCTACCATATTTCTTTCCATACTATGTACCACTAAGGAAGAAAAATGCTAAACCTGTTCGACTGGAAAAGGATGCTAAAATCCCACTGGTTATACTAGCAATTCCAGTAGGATTTTTGGAGGAAGGAGATATGATGGGGAAGGTGCCAAACCTAAAGTATGTGGACCATGACTTAGCAGGAAGGATGAGGTTTCTAGAATTTTCCCCAGATAAGTATTTACGAATGGTTCCAAATGAAGAAGGTGGTCATCTTTGAACCATTAGAGTGGGATCGAGGATTGGAAAAATTGGGCATGTTGGGTCTCTTGAAGATCCCACATTTCAGTCGAAGTGTGGAAGCTAATGCATGTGTGAAGAAACTATTAATATGCATCCATGGAGGATAACTGTGGTTGGATAGGCATATTTCGATTTATACAGAACTAATGGAGAGGATCACAGATATCCCGACTGTAGGGATGGATCCAACAACCTATTATGTGGGGAAGGAAAAGGATAAATACATTGCAAGAAATATGAAGGATACATATGGACTGGAAAAGAGTAACCAAGGCTATGATATTTCTTCTATTGATAATTAGGTGGTTAGGTTTGCAACAAGTATCCTTGCAAGTAAATTGTTGCAGAAATGTCAACCCAACCAAGTTCCTGCACCAGTAATAGAGTTGGTAGAACAATGTACTAAAGGTGTCCAGATGAATTGGGTGACATTCTTGCTTAACAAGTTTTTGAGTGATTGTTGTGACATGTAAGAAAGAGGCATTCATGTCCATTATTTATGGTTTCTATTATTGATTGTTTTAGTTGCTTGGGAAGAGACAGTGGATTCACAATTTGTGAGGGAACAACAGAGTTGTGGGTTAGCCACATGGTTTGCATCATTATGTTGTAGAGACAATGCATATCGACGAAGAGAATCCAATATTATATTTTATATTTATATGGAAAGTATATAGTGCAATAATAAGAATGTCCCTATAATAAAGCCTCGTGTCGTAGACCTCTTTAACAATATTAATTGGTTCAAGGTAAGGAACCAACATATGTATATTCAATCCCATAGGTATCCTAATTGTTACAGTTGATTTTACCACACATGGTGGATCACACCTTTATGGCCTTTCCTGTCCCTCTGCAGAATCTTTGGACCCCATGGACCATTTTTTACCTTTGATGTTTCCAAGCTCATCCCTAAAAACATGCATTATTTTCCATACACGACTTTTAAACCTATTCTCGTGTATATACGCGGATATGACCCTCAAATCCACGTACATCGGGATGTGTGCAAAAGGTCAAATAGTTTTAGAGTTTTCCTTGATGTGGATCCGAGTCACTTGTCTCTTGGCCTTCCATATGCCTTGAGATCGTTTGGATTTGACCTTCCATTACCCCATTGAAGCACTATATAAGGAACCCTTTGGATACATTGAAAGGGGAGGAATTGAAGAGCAAGAAAACTATAGTTCATTATTGCCGGAGCTCATACTTGAGTCTACATCCCTTTGTCCCTTGGAGCACTTTGTGTTCTTCCCAAGCTTGCATTTGCTTGTGAGATTGCTATCTAGAGATGGAGGATTGAAGTGGTAGAGGCCCAGGTGGAGGACTTAGTTTCTCTAGTTCGTAGACATGCCGACAGAGGTCGTCACTATTGTAATCTCTGATTTATATTAATAGAAATATTTTTTCCTCTCCAGTAATGTGTATTTAAATGAGTATTGAATCCATGGATGATTTTAAATGCTTATATGTTATTGATTATATATGCTAGAGTAGGTCTAACACCATTACATAGCATGCTTGTCTTGTTTTCCAAATGTTGGGAGAGCAAATTGCTAATAAAAGCAAGAGTGGAAAATCTCAACAGGAATCTACATCAATCGTCCAGAATAAGGTATGTTTTGAGATCCTTTAGTGTTAGATGTTTTGTTTCTCTTGCATATGGGAAATGATTGATTTTTGTGGTTACTCTGTCTATTGTGGTACCCCAATCCATAGGAATTTTTCTCCGTAACAGAATTGGTGACCATACTGGGAAGTTCCTAATAATTTTCCTTGGGGGTTTTATTGGCATTCAATGTTCTTGAATTGCGCTGATTTCTTTGTTTCTGAGTCAGGTCTAGGGGCATGTTTTCCTAGTAGTGTCTGATAGGAGTAAATTTTGTCTCAGCTTTTCTGTTTACCTTTTTTTTTATCTCTTTTTTTTCCTGTACATGAGTTTTGTCTTCACAGTCACTTGTACACACAGTTTTTACTGGGATATCCATGTATATATGCGGGTTTTCTACACACAGTCGCGTATTCCCTGGTTTTTGCCTTTTGGGGTAAGATTAAGTGTTGCTAGGTGAGTTTGGATAATTGCTGAGTCTTCTTGGATGCTTCTGGAGTCTATATACACCTCTGTTTCTAACCAGAGACGCTTTTTTAGCTTGATTTTTTTGAGAATGTTCTTGTCATTGCATTTTCTATTTATTTTTTTTGGGATTAGTGCATTAGGTCTCTTTTACCTTAGTGATTTCCTTGGGTGTTGTATGATAGTGCTTGCAGAGTCTGGGGGTTGTAGAGTCATACTTTTTCTTTATTATCTCATTTTAATTCAAAAAATTCAAAAAACATTTGCTCTTTACATCATTATGCATTGTTGCATTTTGCATTTTGCATGGTACTTGCATTAGGTTTGCTTGGAGAAGTATTAGTCAGATTTTCATATAGAAATGATTGCATATTCATTTGAAGGAAAAATTTTCACTTCATGTAGTAGCATAACCCATTTTTCATTTGACACAGTGCATTTGCACTGATTGTTAGGTGTGCATTTTACTTCTTGTTGCGTCATAACATCATTAGTTGCACGATCATTTTCCCTTTTGAGTAATAATCCAATTAAAATCAATGCATAATAAAATGAATTACACTCTTTTCTTTTATAGGGTGCACCAACAAGATTAGGTTTTAGGGTCTTTGAATAGTTCATTGTGAGTAAATTCTCCAAGACCACTAAACGAAACATTTATGTGTCTGTCCAGGTGAGAGAGTGAAATTCCTTTATATAATTAGTGCTTCTCAGGATCCTCCTCTTACAAGGGAGTTAAGCACGAGGCAGTGTGAGCGGTTATTGATTGGGATGACCCCTGGTCATAACTGTGTAGCACCAGAGATATTTCCAACATTGTATTTGTATTTGGGGGATCTTTTGAGAGTTTTGGGCTTTGCTACCCTTCCCATACAGTCAATCCCGCCTGCGACTGTCTGCCTGAGCATTGATTATATTGAGGTGACCTTAGTTTCCTTACCTAGGTTATTGAGGGGGTACTTTGCAGAGGTTATTCTGCAGGTGTCCTAGCCAGGTAGGGGTCAGACAACATAGTTGCTATATGCATTGAAGCTGAGGGCCACTATAATTGGTTACGAAGATCTGCTTGTTGTGTATGGGAGTCTCAAGCCTCTCCTAGGAGAGACATAACTGCTTCATTTGGGAGCTCACATATCCTACCCTTGTTTGCTTGTGATTCAGCTTTACATTGTATAGGTGTATGCTCTGTGCACGCTAGTTTTCCTAGGGTTTGCGTAATTAGATAGATTCTTTTTCATTTTTTGAGTCATTGTGGATTCGGGTGCGACACTTCGCCGTTCTTGTCATTTAGTAGGAATTTTTCCTTCCATGTATACTCCTCCTTTGGGAGAGAGAAATAGATAGTCCGGGTAAGCTACTTCTCACATTGATTCACACACGATGGGATATCACGAGGATGAGATTCCTGAGATGTCTTCTCCACCTCACGAGGTTGGGGATGTAGATTCTACTCTTGTATATGATCCTTCACCAGAAATACCTTCACATTCTGGTTATGATCCCTCATTCATAGGTCTCCGATATTGGTTACCATGTGACGAGACTCATAATGAACCCACAAGCACTAATTATATTCATTATGGCATGCCTGATATCCTTGCACACGATCCGGAAAAGCATGCCGAGTCAGAAATTAAACCTATCCCTATGCCTGGGGGCACTCCTATTCCTTTCCATGCAGAGATATTTGGGAGCACTGGTCACATTGCACCTTCCATCTCGGTGTTGGAAGCTACCTCACATGTCCATCCTAGACCTAGTGTTAGTAGTCATATGTGGATACCAGAACCGAGACGAGTGACCATAGGGAAAACCATGTACATCCCTTCACATGTCCCTTTGTCCACAAACCCTACTCCTTTGAATGCATTTTTGACAACCCTTCCTCCCCCTCATTCACATGGTCCTTCAGGCCGGAATATTGCTACTAGCCATGTTCATACTGCGATTGCTCACACGGTATTATCTCAGAGTCAAGTACCTCCTATTGACTCGGGAGGTCATATTCCTATTTCTGGATCATCTCACGGTCCATCGCAAGGAGTTCCCCATATCCCTAATTATGAAACTTCTCATGGGACATCCCATGAGACACCTTATGGAGCTTCTCATGGACAATATTATGGACTGCAGTATGGACAGAACCATCAACCCTATGGGTACGGGTATCAACAACCTGTGTACTCCTATAATTATGGCTTTGTAGCACTACCTAGTCAAGGTACACCACATCATAATGCTTCCATGCATCCTTACATGGGTAAAACGAGAGGAGGATATTATGGCCAAGGCCATGGTATTTACAGTAGTTAGCCTTATATGAACCAAAACTATCAGGGAGCATGGAATAGACTGGTTCAACCTAGGCTCCCTTTCCTCACAACGTTAAACTTACCTGACTTAGCGAGACTCATGAACGATCGGGTATCTCATGACTCGGCTTGGCCGACTGTCCCTAACAAGCTTCCCTTGGACATTCCCAAGTTCGAGGGAAAAGTAGGAGAATATCCTAGTGAACATGTCACTACTTTTCACCTTTGGTGCTCTTCCAATTCCTTACACGATGAATCAATCCGTTTAAGGTTGTTTCAACACACCCTCATTGGGCCTGCAACGAAATGGTATATAGAGTTACCGAGGGGGGCATTTGTTTTGTTCGATGACCTTGCTATGACTTTCCTCAATCACTTCCAGCTACCCGTGTGTTACGATGTTGGTACAGAAATCTTGTCAACATTTCGACAAGACAAAACCACACATATCTCGGACCATATCCAAGAGCAGAATATATGAAAGAGGTTGATTAAATCCTTCATACCACCGGAATTTCTCCTTGAGTGGTTCCTCAAATCGTTGTTACCTTACATCGCGAAGGATGTTTCTACATCCAGAGTCCAAAATGAGGAACAAGAAATATTTAGGGCACAAGAGTTGGATTTGATATATTCTCAATCTGGAATTTTGTAGAGATCATACCTAATGCTCCGCATTCTAGTTTTGATCCCAAGATCAAGCCTAGACCCCATGCCAATGGCATTGTGGGTTGTACAAGTGCCAAACCTACGGATTTGGTTGTGAAACAAGTGAACTAGTTTTCTATTAATCAATCCGCTTCGGGGAAAGCCACAGCTTCATCCCAACCCACCCAAAAGGCGAGTGTACTTTCCATGCAATCGTTGGACCAGAAAGGAAACCAGCAGCCTGGAAGGAATAAGAAAAAGGGTAAAAATAATGGTAAGGGTGGGAACAAGAATGAAAATGCCATTTTTAATGACAAGAATTCCCACAATGCTGGGGGGGACAAACACTCTAAATGTAAGGTTAAGTTTCCTTGCAAATTGTGGGGGGAGGACCACCTCACTCACTTGTGCCTTCATATGGAAGATGCCTCAAGATTCATAGCACAGGGCCCAACTGTGCTAACCAATTCTTTACCCCATAATCAAAATATGAACCTGAGGACCAATGATCCTCATTGTGCATTGGGAAGAGATCAAAATCCATCGGAAGCCAATTCTGGTCATGGTTGCATCGACATGGTACGTGCTACTAAGGTTGTGACTCATGCGAAAGATTATGGTTCGTCACAACCGAACCTTGGAAAAGAACCCGCTCCACCTGAGAGCCCTTTTCATATCGAAAACCCTATGGATAAACCTGAAATTGCACCTCGCATTCCTAAGGGAGTCCTAAATCATTTGGGGCACAATCCTAATTCCCGAGCAGCCCAAAACTATTCCATTGTCGAGGATTTGGGCCAAACTCCTTGTGTGATGTCTGCACTTGAAGTACTTCAGATTTTTCCTCCACAAAGGAAAGCCTTGATTTCTGATCTTGGGATTAATGATGATAACTCTTCTTTCGTCATCAAATTTGAAGCCATGGGACTATAGCCTCGCTTACCTTACTATGTGTCTCTTTTGATTCATGTAGAGTTTCTTAATATGACTGTCAAATGCACTGTGATTGACGAAGGCATTGTTGCTTCCGTGATGTCTTTGTCATGCTGGAAGGGTTTGGGTTCTACCGAGTTGTCTTAATCTGTTACCATGTTTACTGCCTTTGATGGTATATCATTTAGGCCACACAAGATTCTTCCTTCTCTTAAGGTCCAATTGGGAGGGAAGATCGTCATGATCGAGGTCTAGGTGGTTGATGCACCCCTTGGCTACAATCTTTTACTGGGCCAAAATTGGATGTATAGTATGCAAGCCATAGCCTCTTCTCTATTTTGAGTAGTATGCTTTCCATTTAATGGGAATATTGTTACAATTGATCAGACATCATTCCATAATTCGAGTGTCAGTGCATCATTGGGAGCTTCTATCTCGATTATCAATCATTCTTAGCCGGCAATTGGGAGTGTGGGTGTGGGTATGTATCCATCTCTAATGGGGACCTTTAGTTGTACTACACCCATTCTTATGATCAGATCTAGTCGATGTCTTTTCACACTACCCATATGGAATATCCTTGGATTCTTCCTTCACGGAGTTCTTTGAATGGACCTGTCGAAACGGATGTGCCATTACCTGTAGCAATGATAGCATATCAAACGAATCTTGATTGTGTTGCAGAGCCTAGTACTTCCTCTTCGCAGATAGAGGAGGAGGAATCGTATATGCTGTCTGCATGGGTAGTTGAGTCCTCTTACGCACATGATTTCCTTGATGATGTTTTTCCATCAGATGAAGCCATTATTGAGGCCATGTCTGGGGTTGAGCCACCTTGGGAAGAGTTGCATCATAGATCATATTTTCTTCTCAAGCTTAATCATATGGAGAATGAGGAATTTAGGGAGATTCTTAGCGAGAATATTGGTAGTCCCATGTTTCCATTGAGCTCTCCTGGTCAGATGGCGAACTTATCACCTACTATTCCTCTCAATATTTCTCGTGATCCTGGCAAAGTTGAGAACGTCTACATTGGGGCGGACTATTTACCTGATGAGATCAAGGAGTATACCGAGCTGTTTAAAGAGTTTCATGACATATTTGCTTGGTCATATGAGGAAATGCTAGGTATCGACCCTCGTATTGTCAAACATGAAATTAAGACCTATCTGAATGTGAAGCCCGTTCGACAACGATTGCGTGCGGTGAGTCCTAGAAAAGCACCCGCTAGTAAGGCTGAGATAGAGAAAATGTTAAAAGTTGGTTTTATCTATCCTATTCCCTTGATGGAGTGGGTTTCAAACCCCATTTTGGTGGATAATAAGTAGGGAACGATCCATATATGCACTGATTTTCTTGATTTAAATAGTGCTTGTCCTAAGGATAATTTTCCCACACCATTTATTGATCAGATTTTGGATGAGTGTGTCGGAAGCGAGATATTATCCTTCATGTATGGTTTTTTCGAATATAATCAGATTCAGATCAAACCCGAGGATCAACATAAAACTGCATTTATTTGTCCTTGGGGTATGTTTGGATATCGGAAGATGCCTTTTGGTCTTAAAAACACCGAAGCCACATTTCAACGGGCTATGACCTTAATTTTTCATGATCTCAAAATAATTATAGAAGTGTATTTGGACGATCTTGCTGCTCATTCTCATCTGAGAGTGCGTCATCCATACCATTTGAGATTAGTGTTCGAAAGATGCCTCCATTACTAGGTTAGGTTAAATCCTCATGAGTGCATCTTTTGCATGACGTTTGGTCACTTTATAGGGTTCACTATATCCAAGGAGGGTATAAGAGTCGATCCCTTAAAGGTTGAGGCAATACTTCAATTGTATCCCCCGCGTAATATTAGACATCTTCAGTGTTTGCAAGGCATGGCAAATTTCTTGTGGAGATTCATGGTTAATTTTGCCAATTTGACTAAAGGATTTATGCGTCTGTTAAAGAAGGACACTACCTTTTGCTGGGATGAGCGAGCCCATGAGTCCTTTGATGCTCTTAAGCAAGCCTTAGCATCAGCCCCCATGCTTAGTCCACCTTACTATAGCCGTGATTTTTTTATTTATGTGGCTGCGTCCATGGAGATGGTTGGTATGGTTTTGGTTCAGGAATATGAGGAGCTCCATGAGCGTGTCATATATTATTTGATTCGGAACCTTATTGATGCGAAAATCCATTATACTCATGTGGAGAAACTTACCTTGGCCATTGTGCATGCGGTTCATAGATTGAGACATTACATTCTCCTTCGCCAGACCTTGGTGGTAGCTCATGTCAATCCATTTTAGTTCATCCTCACTAGAAGGATGATCAGGAGAAAATATAATAAGTGGATTGTTATTTTGCAAGAGTTCGATCTCGAATTTGTTTCAGCGAAATCGAAGAAATAGTTGATCTTTGTGGAGCTCATTTCTGATTTTCCAAGTGTGGAGGAGGAGGAGGTTTATGAGGATACGTTTGTCGATGAGCATATTTTCCTTATTTCAAATTTGGAACCATGGCATGGGGATATCATTATATATTTGCAAACGTTGAAGGTCCCTACTCACCTTTCATAGGATGAGTGACGAGGATTACATCATGTATCTAAGAACTACCTTATAGTGGATAACACTTTGTACTACCGTGGGGTAGATTCCATTTTACGTCATTGTTTAACCCATGATGAGGCTGAGGTTGTGCTGAATGATTGCCATGGAGGGGTGTGTGGTGGTCATTTATCTGGGTTTTCTACAGCCCAAAAAATATTGAGAGAGGGATATTTTTGGCCGTCGGTATTCAAAGATTATGTCAATGCAGTGAAGAAGTGTCACCCTTTCCAAGTGCTTGCACGCAATATGCGCTCGCATCCTACCCTATTACATCTGATTATCACTGCCGGTCCCTTCACCAAGTGGGGGATTGAATTCATGGATTGCAACCCAGCTTCGGTTGGGGGGCATCATCACATCATAGTAGCTATCTATTATTTCACAAAATGGGCTGAGGCTATGCCCACGATTAAATCCGACGATGAGACAGTCGCGCACTTCATGTTCAACCAAATTATTATTCGGTTCGGCATTCCGAAGGAGCTTGTCACTGACCATGGTAGGCACTTTTAGAATAGAATGATGGAAGAGTTGGCTTCAAAGTTAGGGTATAAGCAGGAGCACTCCTCTTCTTATTATCCTCAGGTGAATGGACAGGTTGAAGCAGTGAATAAATCATTAAGTCCATTCTCCAACGAACCATCACACAAAGAAAGATGAATTGGCATATCATGTTATATCCTTCTTTGTGGGCCTATAGGACTACGGTTAATACTGCCACTGTTTTCTCTCCATATTAGCTTGTACATGGGGTGGAGTCTATATTTCTAGTTGAATGCGAAATCCCTTCATTGAAGC
Organism: Pseudotsuga menziesii; assembly: GCA_001517045.1. NCBI lineage: Eukaryota > Viridiplantae > Streptophyta > Pinopsida > Pinales > Pinaceae > Pseudotsuga > Pseudotsuga menziesii. Next base: position 158,986 of record LPNX010986022.1, read on the forward strand.
TAGCTATAGAGATTTTACCATACACTTCTGCATTGGAGGAACATTTGGTCCATTTAGAGCAGCTTGATGAGCAGCGGTGGGATGCCTTAGTGGCTCTAGAAGTAAATAAGTGTCGCGTTAAGGTCCAATATGATAATTCTGTCCATCTGAGGAGGTTTAGTGAAGGTGATTTGGTCTATTTATGGGATCAAGCTAAAGAATCCTTGGGGGAAGGGAAATTTAATCCCATGTGGCATGGTCCTTACGTAGTTAAACATGTGTTAGAGAAGGGCACCTATGAGTTGGTGGATTATGAAGGGACAACCTTGGCAGAGCCTAAAAATGGGTTCTATCTTAAAAAATACTATGCATTATCTTCAGCCAGGGCTGATTATTGTATATTATTGTATAGTTTTTTGCATAGTTAGGTTTTCTTATGGTGATCGACTTTGTTGATTAGCTTTTGTTTCTTATGGAATATTTCAATGGAGTCTTTTGCTTATATAGGATTCACTGATGGTGCTAGCCGCCACACTCAAAACTCAGCTTCTGCTGCTTGGGTGATTTATACTCCTCTGGGTCATGTATTGTCTTTAGGAGGCGTATGTTTACGGCGTTCTTCGAACAATGTTGCTGAATATAGTGACGTTATCAAGTTATTGTGGGATTCCATTTCACACGGTGTTCTCTCTCTTGAGGTACATCTTGATTCACAGTTAGTGGTTTCACAGCTTAATGGCTTGTATTGTATTAGAGATTTGACATTATTGCGAAGATTCTTACGTGTGAAATTGTTGGAACGACAATTTGAGAACATAACATACATACATGTTTTAAGAATTTTTTAATCAAGTTGCTGACTCATATGCTAACTATGTGTCAGATTGGAATTTGTTTCATAGACCTTAAGCATATCACAAACATACATTTTTACACACATGTAAATAAATAAAATCGATCATCATAAAAGTTTTTCATTAAACATCCAAAATGTGACGTCATAATACATAAGTGTCATAATACAAAAATGGGGTTTCAAGCCACCAAAATATAATACACGGTAGTAAAAAAATGAAACATTCTCAGGTCTCTAAGCATGAGGAGGAGAAAGGGGGTTCTGATCGTGGTATCACACCATGACTCTAGCTAGTCATCAGAATAAGTGAACCCATGCCCATGGTACACAAACCACTTGGCGCTGCATGGCCTCAGGAAAATCCTCGACTTGCACCATGGGTACCCTATGTGTCAAGCGTACAAAGTTTTTGTGGATTCTTTGGAGTGTTCACTCTGCATCCACACCCATGATGTCATCTCCTCTTCACCTCCGTCTATGACTAGGGAAACCGTTTGGTCACCGTGGTCCAACATCTGCATACACATGATAGATTGTCACTATGTGTCGTCACACCAAAACATGTATTTTGAGTCAATATATATAAATAAAAATTAATAATTCAAAAAACTTAAAAAGAGGGTTTTGGATTCATTACCTATGTCGCCATATGCTACTCCCGGTGGTAGGGGCATGTCCATATCTCCCCAAAAATCTATCCCTGCATAGGGATAGTCATCGATGGCAACACTAGTGGAAAATGAGAGATTAGTGACCAGGAGACCAAAAATTTTGGTCACCACAGTTTTTTTCAAGGGATAAATGACCAAAATTGATAAATTTAAGTGAGCTAACTGAAAAAGACCAAGATAAATGACCATTTTTGGTCACGGGATAAAAACCAACTAAAAACGACAAAGATAAATGACCAAATTTGGTCATAGGATATCTAGACGAAAAATGACCACATAACAATTGGTCATTTATTTGGTCATTTTTAGTTGTCACTCCGGCAATGAAAAAATTACAAATTTGACAATGAATTTGTACATTTTACTAAATTATAACATATATAAAATATATATTTACACATCCCTATATTAACAAAATTGGATTAAAACAACCCAACTATATGTTAATTTGACATGACCTTAGCATATAAAAAAACCCACTAAACCTTAGCACGTATGACCACTTTAACATATTTTCTAAGTCGTTTCTTTTACAATATCGTCATGATAGTATAGTTAGTGTTGTGTCTCAAAGATTGGTCGTTTCTCATTAAAAGCATCATGTCTTGAATTTTATACCACTGTGTTCAAATTATCACACTTAACATGTTCATATTTAATTTGGCCAAAATTGTCATCATTTGCCCCTTTCGACACTCAATTGAAGCTTAGGTAGGTAAAATGCGCATGAAAACTATTTTTATTTTTATTTTTGTGTCCTTTATTAATTTGTATGATGCGTCCATTTGATAGTATTCTCATTACATCTATGCTTCGAAAGTTGAAAAGTATCCCCCTAAGTATTATAGCAAAAGAAACCAATATCCCTTATTTATTAAAAAAATATGAGCGGTTCCCCTATCCTAGATTTTAAACCCTTTTCTATCTAAAGTCCCCACCCCTTCTCATTTTCATTCACATAAAAGAAATAAAATACCTTTAAATTCCAAACCCCATTACCTTACCCTTAAAAAAGTCTTCTCCATAGAGATCCTTTTGTCTTATCCAAGTTCCTTATTCCCCTATTTAAATAAAAAAATATACCATTTATCTAGTCTCTAATTTTTTTATAAGTAAAATAAAAAGAAAATTATTTCTCTTAATACTCTTTATATTATAATGTATCTGTATTATATATTATATTGAATATTATAATATATAACTTAAAAAAATATATATAACATATAACTTATATTAAACATAAGTATATATTATATATAAATAATATAAAACAAAATAATAAAAAATTATAATTAAAAAACAAAAACATAACAAACATTACACATTCCATATACACAAACGGACAATCCAATATACACAAAACCATAATGACCATGAAGCCCGCATACTCTCTGTTTCTACTGCTTGGCTTTAATGGATATAGGATCTAAGAGAATGGTATTTGAAAATATGCATAAGCCGACATACTCTCTGTTTCTATAGCGTGGCTTTAATGGATATAGGATCTAAGCAAATTCTATTCGAAAATATGCATACGTGCATTGAAGTTGTATGGAATTCAACAATTGCAACATATTTGTAGCTTGGACATGACATCAATCCTTTTATCTCTTTCACCAAACAAAAGCAGGAGAATTGAAGCCAACCCCATTTTTTTCGCCTTAGTTTGCAGTTAGTTGGCCACCAAACAGAAGTTGGAGAATTGGATCCAACCCCATTTGTTTTTGCCTCAGTTGGTAGTGCGTGTACATGAATAGCATACATTGAAGAAGGTAAGCAGATACATACCCAAATCATTAAAGTGGATCGGATTCAGATATATTTGTGGGAAGTGCGCTCCTTCATATGTATGGAAAATTTGGGTGTGGGTATATCGAGAATGTGTTTGTCGGAATATATTGGCTTAGGTTAGGTTTCTCTTAACCATGGCAATGTTTTAGTCTCAATTTCAACCGATTCCCCAACGTGGCCTGCTGCCTCAACTTCATAATCATTGTGGCTATTATTTCCATTCAGCCTTTAGGCAGGGACTCGGAAGAAAGGTTGTGTGATTTTTCCATTTCCCATCAGGTTCTCCGTTGTTCATATTTTTAAGAAGCATCATGATTCGCTACCCCACATCACTGTCTACTAAAATATTGTTGACTTGAGTTTACCCAGGCAATTCTTTGATCGGGATCCATCTTCGCGACGAGAAGCAACATAACAGACTCGCAACCCAAATGTCTTCTCCTGCAGAGTAAGTTCCTTATAATGTTCTTCTGCTCTTTGCTTTCGGGTTTTTCATGGCTTAAAGTTTGTGGTAAAAACCCTGATCAATTTATTTGCATTATTTGTGCACCTTGTGCATAAATTCTTCCTTATTATCCAATGCAGATTACTAATTATGCTGGCTATCAGTGGATTGATTGATGTTGTAGGGTTTGTTTTATATGTACATATTTTTAATTTTTTGGAAACCTGCATCAAGGGTTTCTATTTAGTATTTATCACTAGCACTTGTCCCACTCCTAATTCCAGATTATAGATAACCATGTCTTTATGCAGAATGTTTTGAACCAGAATGTGTTTCCTTGACCCGCAAAATGTTTATATATGGAAGGAAGGAAATAAAGGTGGATGATATGGGGATTTTCAATAGTGGGAGAAAGAAGCATCACAAATGGAGCTTATATCTCAAATGCCGCATCGATAGTAATATTGCATCCCAGGTATGTCGTGCTTCGCCAACAAAAATACTAAAAACACCATGAGCATATGTTGGAGGAAAAACCTTCTCTTTAAAAGAGGATGAAAACTAGTTTCCTTTCAGTGTTATCTTTAATGCTTGATGCACATATTGTGCATCACTGAACTTGGGTTGAACCTACGCTTTACATCAAAAAAAGGTGCTCAACATGTATTTTATATGGAGAACTCTATTTCCTGGCCAATGTTCACTGTCTCTAGTTCAACTTTCCAACTGATAAACACTGTTCTTGTGACTCCTAACATGTTCCCCTCTAATCTCGGCTAACAAAACTCACCTAATTGTTTTTTTGAATTATCTAGGTTGATGATACTTTGCTGATAGGATTAAGGATGGAAATAATAAACATGAAACAAAAATGAAAAATCTATAGGAGAAATACTAAAACAAAGGTTATTTGGCCCTACTTCCCAACTTCTAGATAGTAGAAATCAATCATAAATGGA
>LPNX010986022.1:166374-189494 GCA_001517045.1 Pseudotsuga menziesii
GAAACTAGCAGACGCCCACTTCCACAATGTCCCACTTCAACTCTTATCATCAACTGTCTCAAGGGATTAGATGATTCTACCCACAAAGTGTACCTGGATTTCTTCATTGATGCAAATGCTATGTGCCATTATTTGCAGTTGAGTATTCATGACATTCAGTAGCTGTACATATTTATGTTTTGGTTGTTCTGTAATATGAGTTTTCTCGTTATTCTTTAAAAGGTGGACAATGTTTAACATTTGTGTATCAATTATAATGTAAGTAACCGTACTCTCCAATTGTGATAGCTTTCTCCCTCAGTCCGGCAGTAACATGCCTGTGAGCTTTGTGGGTCTGGTTGTACTCGTGTCAGGATTGTTTTCTAGATCAACTTGTTTGTCTTGCGATCTGTCCCAGTTATTGCTGCTTAGCATTTAGACTGATGTGTGCAGGATCCATGCATTTAAGCAATATATAGAAAGGGTTGTGAATGATTTGAAGTCATCCACTCATTGGGTAGTGGAAAAATTGGATAAAATAGAGGAGCAATCATATTCGCTACTGGAGCACTCAAATGAAATCCATAATTCCCTAGACTCTATTGAATCTCAAGTAGAGTTGATGGCTCAAAAATCAAAGGTTGTGGAAGATAAAATCACAAATGTTCTAGATCAGTCCAATGCCATTTTTTATCAATCTCATCAGATAATTGACACTCATTTCAAGTTATAGGAACAACAGTTTGATATGCAGAAGACCTTGGACACTAGTATGGCTGATCTCCAAAAGTCTTACATAAGATTAGGAGAAGACATAGGGTTCCTTCAAACGTTAACTTCATAGACTCAACAGCAAATCACTGAAGTGGCTGGCACTATGTCATCTCAGTTAGACAATATTCAAACTAAAGCGGATGATATTGGCAATGTAGTGACTTTGTCATTGGGTCAATAGAAACAGTTACTGGATGGCCAAAGTCTTGCTTTGGAAGGCCTTGATACTCTTACCCAAAGTCAGGTTGAAGCATTTGAACAAAGCAAGTGAGATTTTATGTCTAGGCACTTGCAAGTCTCTTTTTGCTTTGCAAGTCAAATAGTTTATATGTTTATATCAAATATGGAAAACAGAAATTAAGATTTTTCATATCAATGAAAGCTCAATAAATACAAAATATCATATATGTTTTGAATCCAGTAATCTAATACTAGAGTTCTTGTAGTAGATGGAGGACTTGCACACCTGATTTTGTGTGTTATGGTTGTTTTGTGGGACTTTGTTGTCATTAATGACTGAAAAATGAGTTAAAGATGTCTGTATTTTCAATGTATTATGTAATTTGATTTTGAGTTCTAGATAAAATTATTAAATTGTAGGTTATCAGTACAATAGCTGGCTGATAATGCTCGCCAAAAACAACTTGAATTCACTACTTACCAAGAGGAGCTTCAGGCAACTCACAATCGCCTAGCACAGAGCTCCTTTGGAATTTTGGCAGCTCAAGTGTTATCTCATCTTGTTTATAAGTCATCCTTAATTTAATGCAAGCAAACAAATATTGAGAAGGTATATTGTTGATTACAGTTAACAATTGTGGCTATGTGAATATATGTGTTGACTTCGATTGCAGAAAGAATTTGAATCAAAGCAACCAACTATGTTCATGGCCCTGGATAAGTTGTTTTCACTGCAAAATGCTATTCTCCTTGAATCTCGGGCTATTAAGACCATCTTCTTTTACTTGATTATGACATGTGTGCTCTATATGCTAATGAGCACAAAGAAAACTAAAAATTAAAAAATGTCAGATGTATTCTGTACTTTGGTTGGTGAACAATGTCTTTTCACTTGCAACCAAAGTTTCTTGTTTGCAATGGAGTCTAACTATGGGTGTTGCATGCAGGAATTTGCATATCATTTTCCATTGAGTTCTTCCTTGCCCGCTTTAAAGGTAGTGATCTTTCACAACAAGGCTGGATTTCCTCAAAGACATTTTATGTTATAACAACATTCATATCCATTGCTATTTTTCATCTTGCCTTTTCTCTTATTAGATACAGGTTTGCATTCTGTCTCCTCGATGCATCACTTTATGGGTCTGCAAAATCCATAATTTTCTTTTCTTTTCTTGGCTATCAGTAACTAATGAGTACTGACGCTGCATTTTGATTTGCAGAGACTATGAACAACTAAATTATAAAATGCTACTGGAAATACAAGAGAAACTGAAAACATTAGAATCTAATCTCGATGGGAATCAAGGTACTCTCTATCATAAAGGGCTACTGGAAATGGACAGAAAACTTGGCCAACAACATTATGCTAGGAATAGTGTAAAAAGAGCTTTAATATTTTAGAGTATGTACCATTTCATCTGGTCTAAGTGGATATTACGAAATCTCCACCACTAATATTGAGGATTTGTATTCGGATCTGACTCTGCTTAGGGTTCTTCTTCTCCTGTTGTTGGCAACTGCTCTTATTTCTGCTAAGATTTAAGGTTTGGACCTTTAGTTTTCCCCTGACACCTTTGAAAACATTGAGGCTTGTAGTAAGTAACCATGGATAACAAATTTCACAATTGTCATCACAAGAACATAGTAGTTCACTATTTCTTAGATGACAGAATAACACTTTTGAGGCAACTATTATGTGCCGAGACAATTTCTTTTTGTTTGGACACTAGTCTTTAGCTTGGAGTTAATCACTCCATTTATTCAATGAAGAACACTTGTGGCTCAATTTCTTTAGTTCAATATCACGTAGCTGTTGCTAAATGCTATAGGAAGCAAAGCCTTATTCCTTTTATTTCTATGGACTGTGACAAGTGGCTTCAATACCTTGATGTTTGATGAAGAATCCGTCCACCAACCTGATCTGGAACAAGGATGAGAATGGCCTGCGACATGGTCTTGACTGGATCAAGAATTTGTTGCTAAGCCTAGATATTTTTATTTCACTTGGGTGACTGTAAACCGCTCATAGAAACCCCTGAGATGTTGTTTCATAGATGAGACCTGCGATAACATATGTTTGATACCCTTGGGGGATCAAAACAAGTGATGATGTGCATCTATTCGCCCAAAATTACCTATGACGTTGTCACATGCAATGTTGTTGGTATAGAATACAATTCTTAGGTTGATCTTTAAGTATACCAAAGCCTCCTAAGAGGGTCTGAAAATGTTATTTTTACCAGTCTTACCCCTTGCTATGAACATAGGTTTTTTATATAATAATATGCTTATAAATCATGTTCAGAGTTCTTCAAAATTTTGTTCCAAAACTTTATTTATGATTGCTTATTGTTTTTTAGGGCCTAAGCATGCTCAATAGTGCTCAGATAGCCCAGAGAAAACCCAAGTGACCACCCTTGCAAAACTGGGGGTTGTTCCATATAGGGGGATTAGAATATTATAAAGTTTGAGGGTGATCATAACTCTGCACGTCCCCAGTTCTACTATGACTTAGTTTCTATTTTCTTCTACAATGTCCTGCATCCTCCACAATTGTCAGCTGTGGGCACTACTGCAGCTGATAAATATTTCAATCTTGGAGCTTTACAGATGGGCCATGATTTGGATGAGGTAATTTGTTCAAGTTTTCCATTCTTTCATTCTTCCCTTCCACTCATTCCCAATGGAAGAGGAAAAAGAGCTGGAGAGAGATGGAGACAGCAAATATGGGTTTCATTTAGAAGAGAATCATAAATTTTTTATTTTCATCTAAATTTAAAATGGGTGATAGGAATTTTTATGACAACAATAATAACTGAAGGGGTCAGTATTGTGTACTTGAGATTTATCTTTTAGCACAGAAGTCTGTTGGAAACTTGAATGCATTTGGAAATTAGTTTCAAGAATTGTGTTGAGATTTAGGCTGATTTTAAAGTGTTTATGAATCGGTTCTGGAATTTATCGCGTCTGCATGAGGGGTGTTGCTCGTTTAAGTTGTTTTTGAGGTTTTAGCTGTGTGATTTAAGTTATTTTGGGGTTTTTGATGCATCCAGAGTGCGTGTAACATGAGAATTGTCAAGCATCGAGGATGCAACATAAGTGATCAAGAAGAAGCTTGCGTTAGAATTGTCAAGCATGACGCTGGAGGAGGTAGTGTCTTTAGCCAGGGCTTTCAGCCATTATCTCAACCTAATGGGCATAGCAGAGACTCACCATCGGTAATACTCTTATCAACCTCCCTTTGTAGGCCAAACTGATTGTCATTTTATGTGTGTGTGTGAGACAATTCAAGGATGGTTATTTAGATTTTCAATGGATCTAGATAATGTGGTTATTGTCGTCTTTCTTTGAGGTCAGGTTTTGCACTGTATGCCATGCACTTCCTTTGAATTAGATGCCTAGTCCTAGGGTTGTTAAATCTACCAAATCGCCTCATCTTTTTTCTCAATGCAAAGATGGAACCCTGTTGAACTGATTAATACTCTATCAACCTCACCAACCTCACCATGCAGCCCAGGCCCAGTTGGTTTACATGTGTGACTTGAAGCACAGATTGTTTAGATTTACAATTGATCTAGATAATGTAGTTGTTTTGTTCTATGATAATTTCGGGTTGATATGATGTGGCTTATCCCTTTCTCACCCATTTTTGACATGCCCTTTAAGTGGGGAAGACTACAGCGAGAATGGAACCCTATTGGACAGCTTAATGCTCTGTTAAAGTTTTCTAAAACCTCCCGCTTTCTCCCTATTTTCAGATTCTTTCAGATCGCTAAGTCTTTTGAATTTTTCGAGTCGAGTTTATGCTTTCTGAGTTTTGCTGATTTTTTTTTCAATTTTTCCCTCTTTTATTGTGATTTCTCAAGTTGATGATGACCACTTATTAAGTTATTTGTTGCGTCTCCTGAGCTTTGCTAATCTCACCAGGAAGCCAAGGCCAATTGGTCATATGTGAGATTTGAAGCAAAGGTTGTTTAGTTTTTCAATAGATCTATATTTCGTAGTTATTGTGGCCTTTGATCAGGTGGGCTTGTTCAGGTTTTCCCAGTTTTTGAATATTCCTGATTACTAGTTCTGTTCCTCTGGTGTAGCATAGCTTCTTTGTGAACCCAAACCTGACCAGGAGACCTGTTTCTAGTTTCTCATTCCTATCTTGACATTAGTACATTATTAGTCAATTTATATGCATTATACCGCAGGGATGGGGGTACATTACTACTCAATTATATATGCATAATAGTACCACTAGTCAAATTTATGAGGTTATATCACTAGTCAATTTTGTATGCATAACACACCTTTGGGAAAGGGGGGTGCGTTCATGTTTTTTATCATCTGAAGCAGGTTCATGTTCCTTTTCTTCTAAGATTCATGTTAACTTAGCATGTAGCCTAGCAATGAGGAATCTGACTTAGTCCAAATGTGTCGCATCTTTTATAGTTTTAGTTCATGCAGAAGGTTTTGCCTGATTGTTCAAGACGGTGGGTTTTGTCTAATTGTCCAGAATGGTGGGTTTTGCCTGGTTGTTTGGGACAGTTCTTTTGGGGTTTTTTTTATCACTTTAAGTGAAACCATCTAAAATATGTCAAGGCTACATGGCTGTAATGATATGGATGAATTTACGACAAAGTAGAACACGGGGCTCTGTTACCTTTCTGTTGAGAGCAAGCTTTCTGTGGTTTCCTGTTGTTGGAATGAAGTGGTCCTTGTTGGATGAATTTACCAGAATATGGAATTTGAGGCTCTGTTACCTTTCTATTGAAAGAAAGGTTTCTGTGGTTTCATGTTGTGGGGATGAAGTGGTCCTTGTTGGTTGCATCTGCGTGTTTTTTCTATTCTGTTCTTATAGGGATTCACAAAATTTCGCATTGGGATGTGTTGTGCCCCTGCTCAATAGCCTTCTAAAATCATTATTTCATCAAACAAAATTCCATTTTGTTTGATGAAATGTTTAAATTTTAAAAGGACAGGTTTAATGAGTTTTCAGCTACTGATATGGTGGTTTCCATTAAGCTACTGATTTGTTGAAATTTAATTTTTCTAATGACCTTTGCAAATTCTATTGGATCAATGAGACTATCATATTGAAGTTATTGTTTTGGATGATTTATACAAGGGAAGTTAAAACGTGGCTTTTAATGATTTCTATTCCTACTTTGTAACCCTAGTCATGTATATTATCCCAAAATATTAGAGATTCATTTTTATTGATTTTGTTACCATGATGATTTGCAAGGTTTCATTACTATGGTTGTCATGAGTCGTCTAAGCAATAGTTGTCGAAGGTCTGATGTTTGTAACTCTGGCGAAGCCTAGACTTATGTCTCATGGTCTTTATCCTAAGTTTGTGAGCCATTGTCGGTCTTGATTGAATTTCATATGGTCATATTTCAAGGTTCAAGTGCATGGTTTGTGATTATATTATAACCTCCACCACCTTTACAAGATGTGTCGAATATATGATAAGATATGCATGTATTATGCTTTCGTCGAGATTGATTTATGTCACAGCTTATATCCCGGCTCATCTGTTGCGAATCCACCACGCCATCATCCACTAATACTTGAACTGTCCATCACATTAAGTCTCGGTACGTAACCTCTGTCGTGGCTGCTTGGCAATAGACCACTTGTGCTACTTGCAGTGAAGGTTTCCTATCATTTAAGTCAGGATTGAATCATGATATTATCAGCGTTCTAGGGCCTTCGACCGTCATTTGTGTTACCACTCCAAGCGCCGATGCTTTCGTTCATGTCAAACCCGCAGAGGTATAACCTGCGCTCATGCATGGCTTACCCTGTTCATTACCTGGTGTTGCTCACCCTTCATCCCGAGTGCTCACGACCTGGTCTTCTGTCTCTGGCTGAGTGGTGGTACGTATTTTGTGTGTAGTTACACATTCGTAATCAACCAGTGATGGCTCCTGTCGTCAGGGTTGAACCCTGCGAGATGACCTTGTTAAACTCAAACCCTGAACTCTCGGAAAAGGTCAGGAATGTGGGGTGGATGCCGTTCTTCGAGAAGTTTTCCGACTCGAACCCTGAAGTTACCAGAGTCTTCGCTCTCTCCCTGGTTAATTACCAAGCTGAGATTGGTGATCTCTGCTTCCGGGTTGATGAAAGATCCATGGCAGCCGCAACAGGTTTGTCTCTGTCTGGGCAGAGGTGGTTCAAGTACCAGAAGATGGACATTACCGAATGGAGACGATTGTTGAAAAACCCGACTCAGGAAGTTTCTTTCTGAACTGGGGTGGCACATAAGTATTTTCTTAAAGAATGGCGTCCGGTTCTTGATTTAATTCATCGATATTTGACCTGTGAAGGCTGACTATCTTCGGCATACGTATATCATCTTCGTCTGATGGCTGTATTTATAGGGTTTCCTATTAATTTGCCTTACTACCTTCTACACAGTTTATTTAAGATGTCAAATTCCATAAAGAAGGGGCCTAAACATGTCATCCACAGTCTTTTTCATCATGGTCTGGTTCGTATGTTGATTGATCACGAGCTGTTGAAGTCGGGTCGCTCATGGGAGCAGTTTGTAGAGTCAAATGGTTTTTCATCCTTTTGTCATTGCATGTTTTATAGTCCTGATGACTGTAGCAAGCATAGAGATTCAGGTTCTGCTCCGTTATTTTCCCCGCTCAAATCTCTGTCGAACCCTAGCCGTAAGGGTTCCGAACCCTGTAAAGAGCCCATGAGTAGTCCAGTGAACAGTTCTCATACCCCTATAGGTCCTGGGCGTATGAAGAAGGTTTCAGCTTTGTCACCTGTTACTCCGCCCATCAGTACTGATAAAATTGGTAATTGTCGTGGAAACCGACCCAAGTCCAAGCTGGTTAGAAGGATAACCAGGAGTATGGTGAAAGATAATATGGTTAAAACCCCTTTAAGTAATAAGGTTCCAGTTGAAACGGTTGTGATTGATGATGAAGAAACCATTGCTCCTTCGCTTGTTAATGACAATCTGGTTCATCCTGAGTCTATTGCTGATTTAGCTGGTGAAGGTCACCCTGTGATTGGCAACGATATGCGTGAAAGTCCTTCTCTGTCTGTTGTCGAGCCGCAATTTGATGTCACCCTTGATCATGTCAATCCTCTAGCAATGGATAAAGAAGTGCAGGAAGTTTTAGTTGATCATACGACTGATTCTACATTACAGGAAAAACCTGTTAAAACATCCCCAACGATTTTTTGTGGAACTGGGGAAAGCATTCATCCTCTGTTCATTAGTTGTCTTTTAGGCAAGGTTCATAGAATGGAAGACAGGATGAATGAAATAGTAGCAAGTCGGGATTTAATGAAAACTGATAATGTGGTGTTAAGGGCAAAACTTGATAAAAGTGGTCAGCAGCTTTTACGATTGAAGAATCATAAGAACAAGCTCATAAGGAGGGTCCTCAAGTTGCAAGATGAAAACGAAAAGAGTGAAGAAAAGGTCTGTGAGCTCAACGCTCAGTTCGCGCTCATGTAATTCAGGGCTCCTTCACCGAGTCATTCTAATGGGGTCAATATTCAAGTTTTTAACGCACCAGTTAATTTATGACTATACTGGATTTCTTTGTTGTTGGTTTTAATGTTCAATTTTGATGATCAGGTATTTATTTAGTCTATTTCTTGTTTGGTATTTAGTATTTATTATTTCGATTTGTGTTATGTTTTAATTTTATTATTACTTGATTTGTTGCAGGTGTTAAATGTGCTGTTTGCGCTCGGATTATGTCAACTGTTTATTTTTGCACGATCTCGCATCAATCAGAACAGACCGCACAACAAGCTTTCCAGGTGTTGTTTATTGCTGGAATATTCGATTTCCATGGATCATCTTGATGATTTGCTTATATTGAAAAATGACACGTTACACTTGTCATTTTTAATTAGAAATCAGTTGGATAATTCGATCTAGTTTATCTCGAGCTTTTAGGGATGTTTATTTTTGTAAAACATGTATAAAAGGGTTGAAAATTGAAGGGAAAAGGGGGTCGATAGTTAATGGAAGGGAAAAGGACAAGACTGGGTTTGATTTTGTTGTGACTCTGGACAGCTATCTGTCTACAGCCCCAATATTTTGAACTGGTGATACTGTTATATATGTTTACTGTTGGAACACTTTGCATATGTCATTGGTATCTGTTAGTCCTGTTATTTCCTTTTCATACTTTATTATGTTTGTTAAATATCTCTGTAGAAGTTTACAAACATACATTTCTTGTGTAATTATCGATTTTCATGCTTTCAATTTTGCTAATATATCATGTTATGTAATTGACAATCGAGATTGTTGCTTATATGATTTGTAATTGATTACTGTATGGGCCTGGTTAATGTTTATCTTATTTAAATATTACCTATGTGTATCCATGTGGTAATTCTATTAGCATTAATTGATTTCATGGTTAATTTCTCTTACTTCTCCTGATCAGGATATTAGGATTATATACTATTTACTTTCTGCTAATTATGTTTTTGAAAAAATCCTATTTGTATTAGATTCTTTCTCTATGAATTACATTCAGTTTATCCCTTTTGTAAATGATTGTACAAGATGTATAGAGCAGGTTTGTGTACAATATTAACTATGTTTACATTTTATCTTCTCAGCTTTTGTATCTTGTATTTATAATTCATTGATTTAAGTTGATTAAACCTGTTAACCTAACATCCTGTAGCATATAACCTAAATCAACTTTTGTAAATAATAACCATAGGTTTCACTAACAATCAGTAGCATTAGTTTTAACCATTAGACTATTACTGTTCCAGGCCAACAGAGCCTTTAAACCTGTCGGGAACGACTACCCCAAACAGCTTGGAGCCTGCCCTAAGGATCCCGGTCTGGGTCGTATCCCTCGTTGCGGGCTTTGTCAAATACGCCCGTCAACAATGGCGCTAGAAGGAGGGCCAGTGTAAGCCAATGGCTGATGAAAACAACCCCGTAAACAAAGTTAATCAGCCAATTACCCATCAAGAACAACCACGCTCTCACCGTTCATCACGAGTGAATGAAACCCCAGTGAGCGTCTCTGTTCGAAATCTGATCTCTCAGTTTAATTCTCCCGGTATTCACTTACCTGAAGAAATAGACCAGTACGAACAAGCCTTAAACGAATCTCGTAGAATCTTAACTAGGGCTTATTTGAATCTCACCGGGAGCCAACCCACTGAGTTACCTCTTCCGCAGATTACACGTCCTCGTACTCGTCATCCTGAATCTGTTCTGGGAGAACAAGAACAGCCTTTAGGTGCCCATCTCGATCCTCACGTACAAGAATCCTTTAAAGGCATCAACCAGCCTTCCTCTTCTTCAAGACCACCTGTTTCAGGAGGGACTGGACAACCACCATCACCGCCTCGATCACCTCCTCGTGTTTTACAAACACCACCTTCACCACCTCCAACTCCAAGAAACATGGCAGCTACAAATCCCCTGAACCCCAATGCTAATATGCCATGGCTAGCCCAGGATGCTGTGGCTATCCCTGGTGTTCAACACCCTTTACCTAAACATCCTGAGAAGCTACTGCCTAAGTTCAACCATGAGTTGAAAGAGCCAGTGGAAGATCATGTTAAAATTTTTATGTTGGCAGTTCGACTCTTGGATGTGGAACATGAAGATGTGGTCTTTCGGCTTTTCCCTTATACGTTTGAGGGAAAAGCATCGGCGTGGTACTTTTCACTTACAGCTAGTTCCATTACTAGCTGGAATGAATTTGATCTTGCATTTACAAACAAGTTTGGAAATGACAAGACTCCTGCTATTTTAGTCTCGGAATTGTCTAGAATTCGCATGGACCCCAAAGAAAAGGTTAAAGATTTTAACCAGCATTTTCTAACTTTGAGAAACAGGATTCCCGCTACCTCGAGGCCAACTGAGGACATTACTATTGAATTTTACACTTCAGCCTTACCGGGAAAGATATCCATGTTTGTCAGGCAAAAGGCCGAACTTACCCTAACTGAAAACTTTGAGGAAGCAATTAAAGTTGAAAAGGATGCGAATGCCACAAAAGCAAATCCCGGGGTAGATAACGATTCAGCATCTTCTTCTCGGAAGAAGACTGACAGTCCTGCCAAAATCTCTGACAAAAGGGGCCAAGATGCCTTAGATCTTGACAGTTTACAAAGAGTCATTAAAAAACTGTCTAATGAGATCATAGATTTAAAAAAGGGTACTTCTGAAAATACCACAAATAAAGAACCACCTAAACAGTTTTTCAGAAAACCTTTTCAATTCAGCTGCGAAACAAACTCCACCCTCTGAAGCCAACAGCGTTGAGGAACTCAATAGCTTCCTCAAATCAATATTTTCAGATCTAGAAACATCCACTAAAAATGAAACTCAGTCTTCTGGACAGATTTCTCAAGATAATAAAAAAACGAATGATGACAATGACGATAAACCACCCCATGTCATCAGTCATTTCTGGGACACCTCAGAATTAACTGATGACGAAGATGTGGTTGCTGTCAATGTAAATCAGCATCAGTACAACACCAGAAGTAAAAAGGACCAGCCTTCAACTGAACGTGCTACAACTGTTACAGATAGTAGTTCAGCTGTCCAAAACAAAAATCAGCCTGCAAACAGTAAATCTGCACACTCCCTTGTGTTAGAATATGACTTGATTGAGGACTTAAAGAAGAGCAGAGCTAATATTTCTCTGTATGAACTCATAAAAATACTTGTGATTTGAGATAAAATGGTACAAGGGGTCTGCCCAAGTAAAACTGGTAGGACTGCCTCCAATCAAAATAGCTCTGTCAACAATAAAGTTGATTCACAAAAATCTTTAGTCAACGCATCATCTATAGGCAAGAAATATGATTCTTCAACTCCACCTTTTTTACTTTCGTTTGAAATATTTAATTGCAAAGTACATAACTATATGATAGACTCAGGGGCATCCAAAAATGTAATGCCTTACTCTGTGTGTAAAAGGCTTAATGCTGTCCCTCAGCCTTGTGATACTAGTATTGTACAACTTGATCGTTCAAACGTAAAGGTAATAGGTAAACTGAAAGAGGTGCTGATAAGGTTAGCTTCCAATCCACAAGTTCACTTTATCATCGATATTATTGTTGTTGACATCCCTGAAGCATATGGTTTGTTTCTTAGCAGGGATTGGTCACAAAAACTAGATGGATATTTCGCGACAGACTGGTCACACTTGTGGATACCTCATAAGGGTCATCCGAATAAAATCAGAATTGATCGAGAACGGTATATGAAACATACCGTTACTGAAATTGATGACTCAAATGAACCAGTTTTGTTCGTTGATACCATATTGGGTAACTACATGGCTGATTCATTTTTTGGGAACTTTGAGGCTGAAATTTCAGAAATTTCAGATTCAAATCAGCAGTCTGGAATTTGTCATTTTACACAAGTTCCAGCTGAAATTTCAGTTCCAGATACACCACATTTAGATCTCAATGACGGTTGTTGGTCTCTTTACTTTGACGGTTCCAAGTCAAAAGAAGGAGTTAGTGCAGGATGCTTACTGATTGATCCTTATGGTAAAAGATACTTCATTGCTTGCAGATTAGAATTCGATTGCACCAATAACATCGCTGAATACGAAGCCCTCATTCAAGGGCTGAAGAAAGCGATTGACTTGGGAGCCAAAGCCTTGGTAGTCTTAGGAGATTCTGAGATTATTGTTCGTCAGGTACGTAATACAATACACTGCATAGCTGGACACTTGAGGAATTATCAAGCTGAGGTATGGAATTTACTATTAGCATTTGAAGCATTTAACATTAGTTCCATCCCTCGTTATCTAAATCAGGAAGCTGATCTTTTGGCTAATGTTGCTTCAAGATTGATTCCATCTAAAGGAATCCTTACTGATGCTTTCTCGGTTGAATTGTTGTTCAGGCCTTCTATACCTGACAACGTAGCAAATTGGAGAGTCTTCAATGACGACTAGCAATTAGTCAACTTTCTGACTTTTAAAGACACTTTCAAGGATGCGATTTTGGACGAGATGACTCACGATGAGGACCTACACAATTTTACGGTAATCCATAAGCCTTGTTCAGTTCAGGAATCTCTCGATCAGGTTAGTGCTTTTCCCAGATCAGTAATCAAACTTGAGAAATTCTATGACTTAAAGGATAAATTCAAAGCTGCAAAGAATTGTAAAACTGGTAGCTCCATCATGCAATCTGACATTGTGAATCTAGGAACTGAGCAAAACCCTCAATGTGTAAATCTGGGCAGTACATGTACCGCCCAAGAAAAAACAGCCTTCATTAAACTCTTCAAATAATTTAAAGACATATTTGCATGGACGTATGATGACCTGAAAACATTCGATCCTAATATCATGCAACATGTCATTCCTATGAAACTGGAGGCCAATCCTTTTCAACAAAAATTGAGGAAAATGCACCCCAGCCTAGAACCAGCTATCAAGAAGGAGCTAAATAAACTCCTTGCCGCCAGAATAATTTTCCTTGTTCGACATGCACAATGGGTAGCAAATCTTGTACCCGTGAGGAAGAAAAATGGTGACATCAGGTTATGTGTCGACTTCCGAAACCTGAATAAGGTTTCGGATAAAGACAATTACCCTGTTCCTACAATGGAGAAAATCTTGCAACAGGTCTCCGGATCTGAAATGTTTTCGCTGCTAGATGGTTTCTCAGGATACAATCAGGTGTTAGTATCCAAAGCTGACTAGTTGAAAACAACTTTTAGAACGCCTTGGGAAACCTATGCATACAGGAAAATGCCATTTGGTCTCATAAATGCCAGAGCAACATTTCAGAGGGCAATGGACATCGCCTTCAGAGGTCTGATTGGTAAGTTCGTCGTTATTTATCTTGATGATGTTACCATCTTTTCAAAAATAGGACTGATCATTTAATTCATCTCAGGAGAGTCTTTAAGCGTTGCAGGAAGTATGGGATTTCGTTAAATCCTAAGAAATCTATTTTTTCAGTAACAGAAGGTAAGTTGCTGGGTTTTGTTGTTTCTAAACAAGGAATTAATATTGACCCAGAATGTACTCATGCTATTTCACAGATTTCGATGCCCCACTCGAAGAAATCCATGCAGTCGTTTCTTGGAAAGATAAATTTTGTTTCTAGATTTATTCCTGGGTTTACGGAAATTGTTTGGCTGCTTCATAAAATGATAAGAAAGGATGTTGAGTTTAAATGGAATACTGACGAGAAGCAATCTTTTCATGACATCTTAAAAGCTATTGCTGAAGCTCCCACTCTCACTAGCCCAAATTTTTCCAAACCATTCATTTTATATACGTTTGCTTCTGATTTGTCTTATGCTGTTGTTCTGACACAGAAAAACTAGGAAAATAATGAAGCTCCTATCGCTTCTACGAGTTCTGGTCTCAACGGTGCAGAATTAAACTACCCAGAAGTGGACAAGCAAGCTTTCGCTGTTTTCAAATCTGTTAAACATTTCAGGCCTTACTTACTGAAGTCCCACACCAAGGTCGTTGTACCATATTTTGTAGTAAGAAATCTCTTGGTACAAAAGGATCTTGGTGAAAAACGAGCACATTGGGTCACCGCACTTCAGGAATACGACCTGGAAATAAAACCTTTAAATATTTTCAGGGGACAAGGTCTCTGCAAGCTAGCAGCTGGCTCTGCAGACAGTGCTGAATCAGATATGCATTTCTTCAGCGAGCCTTCCTTATTTGAAAGGGAAGTTTTTCCGATCTCTACTCCTCCTGATTCTTGGTATGACGATATTAAGTTCTACTTATTGCATGGGACCGCCCCTGAACATTTAGACCCACGTCATAAGAGAGATTTAAGATTAAAATCTACACCTTATCATCTTATTGATAATATTTTGTTTAGAAATAATTTCGAAGGGGTTCTCCTTCGTTGTCTAGAAAAACATGAAGCTGATGATGTGTTATCTCAACTACATGCAGGACCAGCTAGAGGACATTTCAGTGGAGAAACTACCACTCATAAGATACTTAAAGCTGGGTACTACTGGCCCACATTGTTCAAAGACGCATATTCTTTCGCCAGGAAGTGCCAAGAGTGTCAAAGAGCAGGAGGCAGACTAAAAAGGGCAGCATTACCCCTCCAGCCGGTTATCATTGAAGTCCCATTTCAGAAATGGGGTCTGGATATTGTTGGCCCAATCACACCAGCCTCTTCACTATGACATAAATACATTTTGACAGCCACAGACTACTTCACTAGATGGGTTGAAGCCATCCCGTTGAGGGTAGTCAATTCCGAACATGTGATATCTTTCCTTGATTCTTGTATCATTACCAGATTCAGTATTCCAGAATCTTTAATCTTTGATATTGCAACTTACTTTTCCTCTGTTAAATTGACCGAGTATGCATTGGAAAAGGGAATAAAATTAAAGTATTCTGCTAATTATTACCCCCAAGGTAATGGGTTAGCTGAATCGTTTAATAAAAATCTGATCAAGATTCTGAAACGTACTGTGGCTAACCATCACAGGGATTGGCATACTACTCTGTCAAGTGCTTTGTGGGCTGACAGGGTGACCCCCAAAGCTGCTACAGGAAACTCTCCCTTTTTTCTAGTGTATGGCAAGGAAGCCATTTTACCTCCTCACTTGTTCCTGCCCTCTTTACAACTTGCCCAGTCAGTACAGGAGATACCTTGTTCTGCTATGGAGCATCGAATTAATACTTTGCAGAAGTTGGAGGAAGATAGGGAAATGGCTAGGAAAAAGTTTGAGAAACACCAGCAAACTATGAAGCGTTGGTTTGACCTCAGGAAGTCGAACAGTCGGGATTTGGAAGTAGGTGACTTAGTCTTGAAATGGGATAAGGAACACGAAGATAAAGGAAAACACACAAAGTTCCAATGCCTATGGCTAGGGCCATTTATTATTACAGAAAAACTTGGTCCTAGTACTTTCAGGTTACAAACATTGGAAGGTGACATTGATAACCTTCCAGTAAATGGTCACCTAATCAAAATATATTTTTGCTGATCCCCCTCAAGGGATCATCCTGTATATACCTGTGTGGTGTGTTTGCGTGATGCTTTTTATTTCTTTTGATTGATTTGTTGTTTTGTTGGTGTGTTATGAACCGGGTAAATTCATCAAATCTTGAACCGATGCCTCATTTTAAGCTCTGTCATTAATCTGTAAGTCATGCACAAAGACATTATTTTCCTGGAAACTGTCATTCTATTTTATTCTTGAAGAGAGAATGGTATCTTCATTGTTCAAAATATTACCAGCAATTTGTAAAATATGTTAATATTAATTACTTATATCAGTTTCTGCAAAATTTTGTCCAAAGAGATTAGGGATGTGTTTGGTAAAGTCATCTATTTTAATCTCTTACGCCATCCCTTTTTCGTAAAGAAAACCAGACTTGCCTCCCTGTCTATTAAGACAATATCATTTGGGATTAACAATAATTACATTCTGGATGAGATGGACTAGAACATTTGAAAAAATTGTCTGAAGGACAGAAGGTCTTGTGATGAGCCGGTCTGTTTAGGATCATAAGTTTACATCCAGTAGCATTGTCGTCTCCGGTCACCAAGCCTAGGCAATGAGCTTTGGACATAAAAAATCTGAAGGGTGAAAGGTCTCATCACGAGCCGGTTCATTTTACTGTTGTGTAGACTGGTGACTGACATGATTACTACCGGGTTATCAAGCCTGAATCATGGCCTGCATGACTAATAAAAAGAAAAAGTAAAACAAAAGATAATAGTAACAGTTCATCTTGCCCAGAATTGTAGACTTTTCACTAGTAGATGGGATACTGGCAGTCTGTGGGTTTTAAAGTAACCCTGTCGAGGCTATGGATGCCTGCTGGCAGCAGGACTATGCTTGTGGTATTGAGATTTTATCTTTTAAGACTGAACCATTTACTGTTTTATTCTTTACAGACTGATTTTTGCTAGAAATCTGATTTGTATCAAATAAATGAATCTGTAATCTTCTGGTAATATTTAGAACCGTGAGATATTTGAATCTATTTGAGGTACTAAAATGGTGTTCTCTATGCAATGGCTTACATCAAGGATTTAATTTCTTTGCTTGCATGATTTCAGGGAAATGAACAGAGATAACTGTTTCGTCCAGCAAGTCGCCATCTGTTGTGCCCCTGCTCAACAGCCTTCTAAAATCATTATTTCATCAAACAAAATTCCATTTTGTTTGATGAAATGTTTAAATTTTAAAAGGACAGGTTTAATGAGTATTCAGCTACTGATATGGTGGTTTCCATTAAGCTACTGATTTGTTGAAATTTAATTTTTCTAATGACCTTTGCAAATTCTATTGGATCAATGAGACTATCATATTGAAGTTATTGTTTTGGATGATTTATACGAGGGAAGTTAAAACGTGGCTTTTAATGATTTCTATTCCTACTTTGTAACCCTAGTCATGTATATTATCCCAAAATATTAGAGATTCATTTTTATTGATTTTGTTACCATGATGATTTGCAAGGTTTCATTACTATGGTTGTCATGAGTCGTCTAAGCAATAGTTGTCGAAGGTCTGATGTTTGTAACTCTGGCGAAGCCTAGACTTATGTCTCATGGTCTTTATCCTAAGTTTGTGAGCCATTGTCGAATTTCATATGGTCGTATTTCAAGGTTCAAGTGCATGGTTTGTGATTATATTATAACCTCCGCCACCTTTACAAGATGTGTCGAATATATGATAAGATATGCATGTATTATGGTTTCATCGAGATTGATTTATGTCACAGCTTATATCCCGGCTCACCTGTCGCGAATCCACCATGCCATCATCCACTAATACTTGAACTTTCCATCACATTAAGTCTCGGTACGTAACCTCTGTCGTGGCTGCTTGGCAATAGACCACTTGTGCTACTTGCAGCGAAGGTTTCCTATCATTTAAGTCAGGATTGAATCATGATATTATCAGCGTTCTAGGGCCTTCGACCGTCATTTGTGTTACCACTCCAAGCGCCGATGATTTCGTTCATGTCAAACCCGAAGAGGTATAACCTGCGCTTGTGCATGGCTTACCCTGTTCATTACCTGGTGTTGCTCACCCTTCATCCCGAGTGCTCACGACCTGGTCTTCTGTCTCTAGCTGAGTGGTGGTACGTATTTTGTGTGTGGTTACACATTCGTAATCAACCAGTGATGGCTCCTGTCGTCAGGGTTGAACCCTGCGAGATGACCTTGTTAAACTCAAACCATGAACTCTCGGAAAAGGTCAGGAATGTGGGGTGGATGTCATTCTTCGAGAAGTTTTCCGACTCGAACCCTGAAGTTACCAGAGTCTTCGCTCTGTCCCTGGTTAATTACCAAGATGAGGTTGGTGATCTCTGCTTCCGGGTTGATGAAAGATCCATGGCAGCCGCAACAGGTTTGTCTCTGTCTGGGCAGAGGTGGTTCAAGTACCAGAAGATGGACATTACCAAATGGAGACGATTGTTGAAAAACCCGACTCAGGAAGTTTCTTTCTGAACTGGGGTGGCACGTAAGTATTTTCTTAAAGAATGACATCCGGTTCTTGATTTAATTCATCGATATTTGACCTGTGAAGGCCAGCTATCTTCGGCATACGTATATCATCTTCCTCTGATGGCTGTCTTTATAGGGTTTCCTATTAATTTGCCTTACTACCTTCTGCACAGTTTATTTAAGATGTCAAATTCCATAAAGAAGGGGCCTAAACATGTCAGCCACAGTCTTTTTCATCATGGTCTGGTTCGTATGTTGATTGATCACGAGCTGTTGAAGTCGGGTCGCTCATGGGAGTAGTTTGTAGAGTCAAATGGTTTTTCATCCTTTTGTCATTGCATGTTTGACAGTCCTGATGACTGTAGAAAGCATAGAGATTCAGGTTCGGCTCCGTTCTTTTCCCCGCTCAAATCTTTGTCGAACCCTAGCCGTAAGGGTTCCGAACCCTGTAAAGAGCCCATGAGTAGTCCAGTGAACAGTTCTCATACCCCTATAGGTCCTGGGCGTATGAAGAAGGTTTCAGCTTTGTCACCTGTTACTCCACCCATCAGTACTGATAAAATTGGTAATCGTCGTGGAAACCGACCCAAGTCCAAGCTGGTTAGAAGGCTAACCAGGAGTATGGCGAAAGCTAAGATGGTTAAAACCTATGTAAGTAATAAGGTTCCAGTGGAAACGGTTGTGATTGATGATGAAGAAACCATTGCTCCTTCGCCTGTTAATCACAATCTGGTTCATCCTAAGTCTATTGCTGATTTAGCTGGTGAAGGTCACCCTGTGATTGGCAACGATATGCGTGAAAGTCCTTCTCTGTCTATTGTTGAGCCGCAATTTGATGTCACCCTTGATCATGTCAATCCTCCAGCAGTGGATAAAGAAGTGCAGGAAGTTTTAGTTGATCATATGACTGATTCTACATTACAGGAAAAACCTGTTAAAACATCCCCAACGATTTTTCGTGGAACTGGGGAAACCATTCATCCTCTATTCATTAGTTGTCTTTTAGACAAGGTTCGTAGAATGGAAGACAGGATGAATGAAATAGTAGCAAGTCGGGATTTAATGAAAACTGATAATGTGGAGTTAAGGGAAAATGTTGATAAAAGTGGTCAGCAGCTTTTACGATTGAAGAATCATAAGAACAAGCTCATAAGGAGGGTCCTCAAGTTGCAAGATGAAAACGAAAAGAGTGAAGAAAAGGTCCGTGAGCTCAACGTTCAGATCACGCTCATGCAATTCAGGGCTCCTTCACCGAGTCATTCTAATGGGGTCAATATTCAAGTTTTTAACGCACCAGTTAATTTATGACTATACTGGATTTCTTTGTTGTTGGTTTTAATGTTCAATTTTGATGATCAGGTATTTATTTTGTCTATTTCTTGTTTGGTATTTAGTATTTATTATTTCGATTTGTGTTATGTTTTAATTTTATTATTACTTGATTTGTTGCAGGTGTTAAATGTGCTGTTTGCGCCCGGATTATGTCAACTGTTTATTTTTGCACGATCTCGCATCAATCAGAACAGACCGCACAACAAGCTTTCCAGGTGTTGTTTATTGCTGGAATCTTCAATTTCCATGGATCGTCTTGATGATTTGCTTATATTGAAAAATGACATGTTACACTTGTCATTTTTAATTAGAAATCAGTTGGATAATTCGATCTAGTTTATCTCGAGCTTTTAGGGATGTTTATTTTTGTAAAACATGTATAAAAGGGTTGAAAATTGAAGGGAAAAGGGGGTCGATAGTTAATGGAAGGGAAAAGGACAAGATTGGGTTTGATTTTATTGTGACTCTGGACAGCTATCCGTCTGCAGCCCCAATCTTTTGAACTGGTGATACTGTTATATATGTTTACTGTTGGAACACTTTGCATATGTCATTGGTATCTGTTAGTCCTGTTATTTCCTTTTCATACTTTATTATGTTTGTTAAATATCTCTGTAGAAGTTTACAAACATACATTTCTTGTGTAATTATCGATTTTCATGCTTTCAATTTTGCTAATATATCATGTTATGTAATTGACAATCGACATTGTTGCTTATATGATTTGTAATTGATTACTGTATGGGCCTGGTTAATGTTTATCTTATTTAAATATTACCTATGTGTATCCATGTGGTAATTCTATTAGCATTAATTGATTTCATGGTTAATTTCTCTTACTGCTCCTGATCAGGATATTAGGATTATATACTGTTTACTTTCTGTTGATTATATTTTTGAAAAAATCCTATTCGTATTAGATTCTTTCTCTATGAATTACATTCAGTTTATCCCTTTTGTAAATGATTGTACAAGATGTATAGAGCAGGTTTGTGTACAATATTAACTATGTTTACATTTTATCTTCTCAGCTTTTGTATCTTGTATTTATAATTCATTGATTTAAGTTGATTAAACCTGTTAACCTAACATCCTGTAGCATATAACCTAAATCAAATTTTGCAAATAATAACCATAGGTTTCACTGACAATCAGTAGCAGTAGTTTTAACCATTAGACTATTACTGTTCCAGGCCAACAAAGCCTTTAAACCTGTCGGGAACGGCTACCCCAAACAACTTGGAGCCTGCCCTAAGGATCCCAGTCTGGGTCGTATCCCTCATTGTGGGCTTTGTCAAATACGCCCGTCAACAGGATGTTATAGAGGCCTCTTCTGCTTATTGATGTTTTGTATTCTTTATTAGTACCGGGATCACCTAGCAACGAATTTTGCTATTCTACTGCCAGTTCAAGATGATTGCTCTTTGGACAGTGTTCAAAATTTCTAAATATTCTTCCTACTTATTGGAGGAATTTTAGGCAATTAATAATTTTCTTTTATGATGCAATTATAAATTGTGTCGAAAGAAATTATTTGTACTAAAACAATTTTATGTTGTATTTTTAATTAGTGGGATTAAGTGTTGGTTCAAATGTGCTTTATTGCAAAGAAGTATTAAGCAAGAAACCCTATTCTTATGAGTAGGGTGAAAACCATTTTGAATTAACGGAAGTATACCACTCTTTAATGATCAATGGAAGAAGATATATGCTGTTTGGATATTTCATTGCTGCATTTTTTTGGATATTTGTTGTTCTTTTACTTTCACTTTTGCTATGATAGATGCATGTTTTATTCTGTTAGTTCCCTCTATGCTGTCATGGATCAATCTGTGAATGCTTTGCTTACGGCAGCTAAAACTTAAGGCATGCTTGCCTGCATAGTATCCTAATGAGTAAACTGCAACACTTATTTGGAATGGGGCAAGCATTATGCTTGTCAAAAGAGTGCTCTAATATTGAAAACTTTTCAGGTTTATGGCTCTGCTTGTTTAGATCTATTATCCTTTTGTGGGGTAGAATTGATTGCAATTTTTCATACACACTGCAAAGTACCCTTCAAATTGAAGAAAATAATGATCGTCAAGTTTGTTTCCTACTTACACAGATTCCTTCTTGACTTCTAATTTGGGAAAGTATGGATATGGTGTAATAGTTTCTCCTGTTGTTTGGCAACTGATTATACTTTTTCATTAGACTCTTGGAGTCATAAAAAAATGCATATATTTTAATGCAATATACAGAACTTCCCACTGTGGGAAACTGGGGTTCAATAATCTGGACAGTCTTACTTAATATGAACAAATTCATACTATTCTATAGGGTATGCTGAATAAAAAATACTGTTCAGCTGTCAAAGTCATGTGATGACATATTCAGCAAGATGATCCAGAGTGGAACATCTCCTGAAGATTTGTACAATGTTGTTTGTGAGCAGGTTTTAATCTAAACCTAGCTTTAACTAAATTTGTTGCATTTCATTCGAAATTGTCTGCTAATTCTGGTAGCCTATATGTTATAGGAGGTTGAAATTGTTTTGACTACACATCCAACACAAATAAACAGACGGACATTGCAATACAAGCATCTGTGAATTGCAGTAAGTTCTTGTGACTTGGACTTAAGCTTCCACCCATTCCTTTAAAATCCATTTGTAGATTAGTGGAATTAGCCATGGTGAGCCTTGTAAGCAAACTGATGAATAGAATTGGAAAGTGTTCTCCTACATCATGTTATTAAAATTTGTTTGACAATACAGTGTCAACTTATTGTTTGCAATTTTTTCCCTTGTGTATTTGCACAATATTTAGAAGTGCCTAAAGTTCAATTATATTTAAAAATTAGTTTGGATCAAATATCAAAATTTCTACTCTGGTTAGCATACTCAAAATGTGCCTTTCTCAGGACAGTACTCTTCTCATGTCCCTGAGTATTGGAATTTTCTAGATCCTTTACACATGCTCTGGATTATTTTTCTCAATTCACTTGTCTTTTAATCTCCTCTTCATTGGTATTTACTATTTTCTACCACAGTTAGATGTCTACAGTAATTATGGTTTGTAAACTGTAAACAATCTGTCCTACATGTTCTCTGGTATTTGTGAGCATTTTTTATACAGTTATCCTAGTCTCCATTTAGACATCCTTTTTTGTTATGCAACATCTATTGGAATACAACGATCGAGCAGACCTGAGCCATGAAGAGAGGGAAATGTTGATTGAAGATTTGGTAACAACTTGCTTATCCTGGACCCTTTTAAGTTGGTTATCTAGATATCATATGTTGATAGTGCTAGCAAATGATTTAATTAATTGGATTTCTGTGCAGAGGAGAGAGGTTACTTCCTTATGGCAGACAGATGAACTGAGACGTCATAAGCCCACACCTGTGGATGAAGCTC
>LPNX010986022.1:194380-238237 GCA_001517045.1 Pseudotsuga menziesii
GGGAGATTCCTGGAAAGCTTTGGTGGATAGATTCCTTGTCATGAGAACCTGTACTATCACTACCATTAAGAGCATAATTTTTGTTTGTTTGTTATTCCATAGATTTCATTAGATAACCTCTCGTGTTCCTTTATCAGTTTTGCATGTGCATGATTGTTTCATGACTTTTCTTGGAAAAAACCTCACGTAGAAAAAATCAACTCTGAGTATAAGTCTTCTGAGCTGATATTGAATTTTCCATGAATGAGACTTCTCCTCTTGAGTAGAAAATCAAACCAAAGTGGGATGATATTGGTTCATAACAACTTCACCATAACGTGGTGCTAAGCTTGCCTCTGTTTTGCAATCCATCAAATCTGTGTGCATTCCAATGTGTAATTATGATTTAATGTATGAAGTCCTTTCCCCAACACCAAAATGATGACCACCTTCCTCATTGCTTGCTTGAAGAGCTGACGTTGAACCTGCACCTATTTACATAAGACAGGTTGTATCAATGAATGTTCACATTCTCCTTTATTCACCAGATCTTCTAGATGTAATTCAGTAGAATTCATTCAAAGGATCATTGCCTTATAACTGCATATCAGCCTGAAAGCCCTTAGTTGTAGGACATAACTTGCTACTGCTTCAGGATCTACTGTGATAAGAGGCTTGTCAAATATTTTGTCCAAAGTGACATGATACGAGGGCTCAGTGTGTTCTTCACCCTCCCAACCTGGCCCCTTGATGAATCATGACCCATCAATCCAAAATTGAAACAAAATAGAAAAAGTTCACTAGAAATTTCACCAGGATTCTGTTCTCATTGTCCATCTGCACTGTCAAACAATATCCTTCCTTGCTTTGTTTAATTTTAAACATTTACCTGAAAAAAATAGGAGTTAAAGGAGAAATATTGGTGACCAAAATACATTTCTTTTTAATCATAAGTAGGTGGGTTATTTTAAAGTTAAATCCTAAATTAGTAAAAAAATGGCTTATCCAGATCTCCTTTTGTTTTGAAGTTCCCATGTTCTGAAGCACCATGGAAGGTGTCTCAGCAATTAGCTTTAATAAAATTGCCTTTTGGAGAATAAGGGAAGACCATTCTCACTTTGAGTTCAAATTAGAATTGAAAGCTGGTTACTGAAACAACACATGTAGTGAATCAATTAAAATGTAATTTTGTTGGTAACTTGAGGAATGAAAGTAAACAAGGCTAAACTGCAAATTCCCCCCCTATATTTTATAAAGGAAACAAATATCCCACTATTAGGTCATCCTTTCTACCCTAACAAGGTTTGCAAGCTTCAAGGAAAAAAAGATGATGACTCAACTAAGAACCAACTTGCATGAGCTTCATAGAAAACCTAGCAAATGGACTCTTCTGAAAATTCCTTTGGAAAACATAATCTGTAATCAAAGCAATTTAGAAGATATTGAAGACGAAGCTCAATTTATTTTAAGATGCCCTTAACACAACAATATTAAATGTGCTTATAGCCTTATACTGATGTCTACAACAACAATTTAGTTCATGAAAAATCCTAAATCAAGACAACCAAACTAAGTTGGGAGACTTTATTATGAATCTTATCTCACATTGAAGCAAATGTCTAAATAAGTAATCTTCAAGATTTTAATTTCCTAGTTCCATTTGTTCACTTTCTCTGTGTGGGTCCTACAGACCAAGCTGGTCTAAGGGATGTTAATGATGCCATCATCATCAATCGAGCTATTATTTAGCATCATAATCATCTGTCTTTTTGTCATTTTCAAAAGATTGGCTTTATGGAAGGAAAGAGACTGATTCCAGTGGGCTATATATGATTAATGGTTTTGTTTCCATGAATATCATTTAGTAGGTAAAAGTGCCAGTGCATTTTTCCTTGTGGACTCCTAAAATAACTAGTCTGTTGCATTTGCCTCTCACAGAAATTGAGGTCGAAGATCAATTGCTGATGTCAACAATAGAGTCACGAATAAAAGAAATGGACAAAATGACAGGGGGACGACAAGATTTGATCGTTGTTGCCTCTTTGTTAGGACATGTTCCTAATCTTGCAGGATTGGCACGAACTTGTGAGGTGAAGTGTAAAATACAGTGACTTGGCTAGATATTTCTGAATATGCTCACGATTATCATAGTGTAAATGTGTGCGATATCTCTTTTACCCACTTCTGTGTCGATTACTCTTTTTCTTGCAGGTGTTTAAAGCAGCAAGATTAATTATTGCTGATGTTAGTATAATACAAGATAAACAGTTCTAGCTAATCAGGTACAAAATCATATTTTTTCTATCTTAATTTGCAATATTGATTTCATTATTTGGTGAGTGGATTCTAAGCAAATAGTCAGGAAAGAAACAACCACATTTTCATATTGATGATATTAAATCATGTCTACTTTACATCGTCACAGCAGAGAAGTGGATTCCAATACAAGAAGTACCTGAATTGAACCTTAAAGAATACTTGAAGGCAAAGAAGAGGGAAGGGTACTCAGTTTTGGGATTGGAGCAAACGTCAAACAGTATACCACTCAATAGGTATTCATTCCCACGAAAAACGGTAAGCTCTGTTTTCATTTTCCAATTTCGTGTAACTTTTCATATATTGTAGATTCAGAAAATGGGAAGTTAAAACACTTGAAATTTATCAAGGTGTTATTTGCAAGAATTATAATTCGTTGTATGCTTTCATCTGTACTACGTTTGCCTGATGAGATGATAAACAATTTCCTCTAAATTAGGTCTTCGTACTTGGAAGAGAGAAAGAGGGAATTCCTGTTGATATCATCCATGTACCTGATGCATGTGTGGAAATTCCTCAATATGGTGTCGTTAGATCTCTAAATGTCCATGTCAGTGGTGCTATTTCAATATGGGAATATACTCGGCAGCATCAACATGAGTAAATATATATTTCTTCCAATAGCTTTACCTGAGCGAATCATAAGGTGATAATCAAGGCATGAAAAAATTATTATTCTTGCAGCGGTTCATTATTCCCTTCATGACAAGGTTACAATTCTCTTTTCCCTTCAATTCTGTTATGTGAACTTTTCTTCCTATGTCATTGAAGTGTTTATTCACATACGTTTGGCCATTGCATTTGATTGTTTTTCAAGATATAATTTTGATTGACGTGAAATAACTTTCACGACATGTCTTGTTACTTGGAAGATTGAGTTTTGCATTTGTATTTTCTTTTTAGAACAGTTTTAGCCGTCGGAAATGTAGTAATGCATACATACCTATATGCTTGTTATGCACCCATTTCTTCACTAAGGCATAGGAGGTCTGCACCAACACGTACTCACTAAGGCATAGGAGGTATGCACCCATTTTTTCATTAAGGCGTTGGATTTAAGACTTTCTTAAATCATTCATCACTTTCCATAGTTGTCATGTCATTCATTAACCACATGACATATAGGGGTGAACTCCTTCACAGATTGCACTATGTATATAGGTTTCTACCTGTGCAGTCGAGCATAATTGTTTTGTGGATTCGTTGATTATATTTCCTATTGAAATCCATTTCCTGGTTTAGAGCTGAGTTTTACTTTTCTTAGGTACTAAGTAGTTGCATATTTAGCCATTCAAGTTTAATTTTAACCAATGCTTAAATTCAATTTGTTAGATTAGATTTTTCTATTTTGCACATGATCTTGGTTATTGTTGTTAGCTGTTGAACAAGATGAATAATTTGCTTCATTGTTTTTCTAATTTACAGTTCTTTGTTTTTCTATTTTACAAGTGATATTTTTTTATTGGATTTTGTAGGAGTGAGCTTAAATTATAAGTAGGCCATTGAGTATGAAGAGCCCGCTACTGAGGATTTGTCATTCAGTATGAAGACCCTGATGTTGAGGCTTTCAAGCTATTAAGTGTGGTTTTGAAGCTGCTGACGTGGGATCTAAGTATGGTTTTGAAGCTGTTGATGTGGGATCTAAGTATGGCTTTTCAACCAAGTGCAAGTATGATGGTATAGCCATTGTAATATTTTGAAAAGTGATGATTTTCCTGTAAAGTTATATGGAAATTAATATGTGTTTTTTAGAAAACTCATATTTATTGTAACACTTTTGACATTTCATATAATATAATTTGTGGCTTAAAACTTATATATATGGTTGTACTTTATATTATGTACAAATGTTGTAATTATTAACTAATTAATGTGACATTGCATGCAGATTTACATGTGTATTAGATATTATTTACAAGTGTTGTAATTAATTATAATGTGACATTGCATAATTCGCATGTGTATTAGATGAGAATAAATGTATGATTCTTTTTTTAATTTAAACGTAATATCAAATTAAAAATTTATATTGATTAATAATGGACAACATTAAAACTACTAAAATATAATGACCATACATAAAGCGACTAAAAATGACTAAATTAGTGACCAGTAAATGAGATTAATGACCAAAATTGACAAATAAAATGACCAATAATTGAGAGATATGCGGCCAAAAAATGAGATATAAATGACCAGAAAAATGACCAAAATTCGCATATCAATGACCAAAAATCAGTTTTGGTAGCTAATTTATGGTCTTTTATTACGTGACCAAATTTGGTCATATTCTAGCTTGTCATGTGGTCATTAATTTGGTTACAAATATGGTCATATATTTGGTCATTGATTAAAATATATGACCAAATTAATGACCAAATATATGACCAAATTAATGACCAACCGACAAGCTATAAATGACCAAAATAAAAATGACCAATTTTGGTCATATAATAAAAGACCGCAAATTAGCCACCAACGATCGCCAAACCAAAAGTGGTCATTGATATGTGGATTTTGGCCATTTTTTTAGTCACTAATCTCTCATTTTCCACTAGTGCAATGATCTGCCGCCGCCACCATGGAAAGAAGTCTGCTCGGTAGGGGTTAGCCACCCTACCTCCACCCAGTCTGCGCATAACATTTGCCCAACATTGTTGGGCTGAATCTCGAACTTCGTGTGGAGGAATTTTCACTCTAGGGCTTAGCCCTAGTACACGCTCAAAGAAGAACATGCTCAGTATGCTGCCCAAACTGAAGTTTCTCATCTTTCCCATCTTGCAGTCACTAAGCTGCTACTTCATGTTACTCAATAGCGCAGTGCTCTAGTCATACATTGTGGGTCTCATGCACTCCACTGCATAGAACATTAATGGCCGCGAGGCCTAGTGGAGTGAAGCTAGACCGGCTATCCTGCCGAGTGCCAATAGTATGGCCTTCATTCCCAGTACTTGGATCGAGTTTGTCAGGATTTGACTCCCAACCTTTTTTGTGTCCAGAAAACAATATATTGCAATGTACTCATCAATGGTAAGGCCACCTCCGGGCCTGCAAGAGCATAGGTTCACCACCTCTCCCCATCAGGATAATCCAGTAATAAAATATATGTCCTCAATATCTATAGTGAGAGACATCCCGTCGATATGAAAAGACTTTGAGTCTGGATCCTAGTAGTCTATTAGCATCTGCAGGAGTCTTGGTTTGGCCCTCAGGCTTCCAAGACACCAAAACTTATATAAACCACATGCATGAAGATCTTGTTGAGCCATTAAGTCACCTTGAACAACCTCTTCTACATCTCCATGTTCCCTCTCCCTCCATTCTAGAACCATCCTACCCATAAAAAAATATTTCTGGTCATTATATACCTTAAAAATCCTTATGCACGGCTGCATACGCAACTATTTGCAAAAAATCCGCGTATGTACGTAGTTTTGGGAGGTTTTTCCTCGTATGGCCAGCCCTATATGTGGAAAAAACCCAGATATCCGCATGGGTCGAAACGACTATTTTAGATTGGCCTAAAAGTTAAAATTGACCATGGAAATTGAAAAAAATTGCATGAAATAGGAAGAGGAGGACATGAGGAGTTACCTAGAACAAACGGTGTCGAATTTCGCTAGACGAAGCTCCCAGAATTCACGTTGGAAGTTTTGAGCTCAAATGGGTAAAAATTTCAAATGATATGGAATTTTTGAATTTCTTATTATTTATAATTTTTTTTTGAAAATTTTGAAATTTTTTACCCACTTTCTATAGTTTTGGACCGTTTCTGACCATTTTGGACCGTTTTGGACTAATTTGATGATGTAGGAGACCATTTTGAGCGCCATTTTGACCATGGTTTTGACTCGTTCATTCTGATTTCAGGTATTATGTCTAAACTAGCATATAGGTTAGGTTCCACATCCGTTTGTACTTTGCATGACCTTATGACCGTTTCATTATAACATTAGGTATGAACGCATTCTATCTTGTCACGGAACCTTCTTATTGCTTTTAGAAGTGACATGATGTGAATGGTGGAGCTTGACCATACATGGGTGCCCTACTTAGCTCCTGTTTTGCAGTTGGTGCCCATGCCGACATTTTTCCCTTAGGGTGTGGGAGTCCTTTGTATAGTATCGCCATGACTTTGCGTAAGAGACACATACTCCTCTTGATATTTTTGCTGGCCTTTTGTCCCCAGGACTCCGTTATGTCAAGTTGTAATTGCATTATCATTATTTTTGCTTGCCTTATTGAGCCTTATTTCAGATTCCCTAACTTTGATTATCAGCTGTATAGCCCAAGCTTGTCTCATGTCTAGCCACACAAAGCCATTTTACATATCCTTTGCAGCTTGATTCCCCATTTTTTACTGGGAGGGGACATTCCCCCAAGTGTCGTTATCCTACACGTGTCCTTGCATTGAGCATAGGTATGTTCCACTGCTTGGAACTAGTTTGTTTTCTCCTTGACACTTGTCTTCTCCTAGTCTGTAACTATAAAGCACTTTTATTCTTTTTCAATATTTTTAAAATATTTGAAAATTTCCAAAAAAAAAAAGAAAAAAACCAAAAATCCGGACAAGAAAAGATGTTATCTTTGTCAGCAGTCGAGTCATGTCACCTTCGAATAGAACACTGTATATCACATCCATTGGTTGGGTTAATAGTTTGACTTTAGGAGCTATACTCGTTTCTTTGAGTTTATCTCCATCAACTGGTTAAGCTTCCAGTCCCTATGGAGCCTCTGTCGATGCCTCCTGTGTCACAGAGATGTCCCAATGTTGTATATTGAGTTTACGCTTCCTACATTCAGTCACAATTCATCTTTATGCTCTTGTTCGAAGGAAGTTGAAACCTAATTCATCCATTCCTTAGTTCTCTTGACTTTGCATGTCGGCCATTTCTGGTACTGATACTGGTTCATGCACATTATGATCGAGTCCTTCCACATTATACAGCTTTGCTGAGTACCTCGTGTTGGATGATGAGGGATGCCTTAATGCCCTCCTTCCAGTGGATTTCATCCCATCGACTTCAGATCATTTATTTTGGGATATGAATCTAGAGTCATTTTGAGTGCCTTAAGACTTGCAATCATTAGTGGCAGGTTCTCTTATGTATCCGGGACTGCTATATGTACTTGCAGTTATGTGCAGAGTTTTATTCTTGTATTATACTATTGGATGGTTGGATCTTCCACCTGGTTCTTCATCACTCCACTTCTATGATGGACTTGTAATGTATGTGGATGAGCACTTCAATCTCTATGGATGGATTATAGGTCAAATAAGTGTGGTGTGAAAAGCATTAGAATAAATAAGGATAGCGCTAGATCCAATGAGCGCAACAAGAGAAAAACATATTGATTATGAAGGAGGTGAAAAAATTGTAGTAACCATCCTTAGCTACACAACAAATAATTGTAATGATAACACCAAAAGAACTGGAATTTATGAAACGAAAGGTATAAATATGTATTGAAGGATTGAGACATGTTGATCTGCAATTGGCAGAGGTGCTTATGCACATGTTGCATAGTCTACATTTGATAATTGCAGAGGAGATCAAGGGATGAGAAGAATATTGTTTCAGTGAAATGATGAAACAAAGCACAGAAAGAGACAAGCTTAAAGATAAATATATCCAACATCAAAAAAAGAAATATGCAATGGTTAATCAGAAGGAGAAGCTACATAAAGAAATAGAGGTAGTTTGCAACGAAGTTCTTGAAGTAGAAGCGATGTAAGTAATGCTAATGGATAACAAAATGTCGAAATTAAGTGAAGTTATTAGGGACTTCCAAGAAAGGATTAGTGACTTGGAAGCACAAGTGGTGCTTGACATGCCACAAGAGGGGCAAGAAGTTGAAGTGAAAGCATCAGTAGGGGGTATCAAGGATTTAGAATTTAAATGTGTGAATTTGTTTGATGATATGTTATAGTCCTAGGAGGCTTTAATGGATGATGAAAGTATACAAGATGTCACAAATAAATTGGAAAATGTGGAGTCCCAAGTTACAAAGTTGAAATATGCTATACTGACATTGCCACCACTATATATAATAGAGAAGGTCACAGGGAGTAAGAAACTGCAAGCAAAGATTAACCAGTTGCGATATGAGCAACAGAGGACGATCCAAAAAGTAGAGTCTTTGTAGAAATAATTAGTATGGGTATTAGAAATAATTGGAGGAAATCATGTTAAGATAAAGAATACTATGTAATGAATGGAAGGAAAAGTACATGCCAATATAATTGCACAGTTGGTTAAAGACTTGGGAAAGCAATAAAAAAATGTAAAGATCATTTTTTTAGAAGTAAAAGACATATATGCTAAGTTCTTGACAATTTGGAAGTCCCCTGAGGAGAAATCTTGAGTGGCTCGGGGGAGTTTCACAAAAGACAAAGGGGAATTTTGTAGATGGATGAAGAGGATGCGTGATATATGCCAATGAACACATGTGACTATCATGAAAGAATTAGGCAACCAAGGTTTTGAAAAGATAGTGAAGCAACATCAAATTTTTGAAGAGGAGGAAGCATAGGTAATAATGTTGTGGTCATGTCAAAATAGTCAGTATCGGCTATAAAGAGGATAAGGAAGGTAGTTTTGAGTGTTGGTTTGCAGAAATGCTAAGGATGTTTCTATATGTTGTAGCGATGTGGAATTAAGAGGTAAAGTAGAGATGTCAAATGCTAATAATGCGACGATAGTACAAAAAGTAAAGTCTCCAGAAAGTTAGAGGCTAAGTAGTTCTTTTTAAAAGAGCTATGGTACCACCAAAAAGGAAAGTGATGGTATAGAGAGAATCCTAATGGTTAAACATAATTGCTTCAAGAAGGAGCTGCTACAGTAATGAAAGCAATACTGACTATTGAGTGGGTGGAGTCGTGGTTTTTGGAGGTAGAAGCTTGGACACCATTGACAATATGAAGGCCAAGGTCTAGGATATTGGGATTTGTTGGAGAGGTGGTATTTAGATATTTGTCAAATAAATTACTAGTCATAACTTTTCTCACATGAATGTTTGGAGCACTATTACAAGGGGATACTAGATCTGGTTTGAAAGGTATTATATAGTACGACTCAGGTTATTATGCTGAAGAATCTTTGTCAAAGAGGTCTATAGAGTAGCTAGCATTGCTTGGGACAAGAAAAATGTGAGTGTTGGGGTCTTTTTAGTTATACATTATTTTGGATAAACCATGGAAACAATTTGGTTTGAATGGGACCATACAATAAATTGGAAGAAGAAGAACTCCAATGAAGTGGTGGAAAAGAAGGAAAAATAGTGGTTGATTTACTCAACCAAGAAGTTGGTTAGAGTTTTGTGTACACTTAGTGGACCATGAGGTTATTGGAACTAGTATAAATATGTAATGGGTGGGTAGATAAAAGGTTGTTGTTAATATTTCGTTAAACGAACTAGTAATGTTTTGAAGAGAAAAATAAATATTGTGATCTTATTTTGTAACTGGAGAAGTGATATGCAGGTTGTGTGTGCAGATTTGTAATATATGAGAAGAATAAGAGTTGGATATGTATGCTTAGTGTATATATTTGACTAAATTTCTTGATGTAACAAGATCGATGAATAGCCAAACACTTTCGTGGTTTTCTACCAATTTGGGTTTCCACATAAAAATACCTTGTGTCTTATGGTTTGTTGTGAATGTTGTTGTGTGAATGTCATGTTTTATTTATGCAATAATGATAAGTTTTAATGATAATAATATGCACTTAAAT
The DNA here is from genome assembly GCA_001517045.1 of Pseudotsuga menziesii. NCBI lineage: Eukaryota > Viridiplantae > Streptophyta > Pinopsida > Pinales > Pinaceae > Pseudotsuga > Pseudotsuga menziesii. Next base: position 204,412 of record LPNX010986022.1, read on the forward strand.
TGAGTTATGAATTTTTTATGTAGTTAATACATGAATCATGTTGTTTTATGATTAGTTTGGTGTATGTTGAAGCTTTGTTGATGGGTAATTATACATCGTAGTTTTCTCTTCCCTTCAATACTACAGAAACATAGTTCCTATATATCCCATAGGTACTTCATGTGATACTTTACTTGCTTGAGGGTGATTCCAAAAGGGACAATATCATGGGTTTTTTTTGGTTTGTTTCTTGGTGAACCGAGTCTATCGAAGATTGAGCTAACACATTGTTAGAAGCCAAATATCAAATGGAGGGGCTAGGATTCAAGATCATAATCTAGTTAATATAGCCTTGAGAGATAAAATATTATGTCAATGGAGAATGATAACAAGAATAAAGAAATGGTGGAAGGAATTTATAATGAAAAAATGATTATGAGGGGAAAGGATTCAATATGTTGACAAATAGTCATGGGTTGGATACTTTATTAAAAAAGGGATATATTATATCATGGGTAATGGGAAGTGCATTGATATATGGTACGAAAATATTATGGGAAGGCCTCCTCTCAGGAATGAAACAAAGTTAGAAATATTTGAATCTAGATAAATTCTCAATGTCTTTGATCCCTTTGTGATCTCTCTGTTTGGAGTGAATATGGTTTCTAGGTCAACTGAAATCTATTGGATATAACAAATGAGTTGAAATACCCCTGTTAAATTATGTTATCTCTTCATCAAGGTGATTCTCCCATAAATAAGGAAAACAAGGAACAACATGGTTTGGGGAAACTAAGAATATACACTGTTAAACAAGGTTATAATACATTTATTTAAGAATAACCCACCCCCCTTCTTTAAAAACATGGAAGAATATATGGAACTTAGATTGCATTCCGAAAATAAATGCCTTTTTCTAGATACTTACACATGGGAGAATCCTCACCAAAGAGAATTTGTGAAATAGACATATTGTTGGGACCTCCCAGCATGCTCTATGCTTATTAAGGAATAAGCTTTACCAAGCATACATTATTTGAATACTCTTTTTATTTCCAAGTTTGGGATCTATTGTATCTGGAATTTCTCGGCATGCTATTATGATGCTTTGTATATGGAATCATCTCTTTGTAATGACCCAATTTGAAAATTCCAAACAAAGGAATAATTTGGGGCAAATTGTATTAACTAGTCTTTACTGTAGGGGTTTCGAATGGCACAAGAGGGTATCAAATTTGGTATAGGTTGATATGGTGAGTATTAGGACCAATCAATGGAATATATGGTTAATTTAGAGAAGGTTATATATGTATACAACTCAATTTTGGGTCATTTTCAAAAATGTGAAAAATACTAGTAAATTGTGGTTAAATCTCCCCTAGGGTGTGAGCATAAATGGATTCCCAACTCATGTGCAAACCTCCAAAATTGGAAAAAATAGCATGGGAAATGATATTATACTTCATTTAATATCATTTTGTGTGGAAATAATTTCTTCAAATAGAGATATAAATCTTCACATTCGAATGTGTATTTTCAATGTTATTGCTTAAGGGGAATGACAGTGAAAGCTTAACTTTGACTCATAAAATGAATATGAAATGTTTTAGAACAGATAATGAGGGTTATATACCATCCAAAAAAATAAATATCCTACTCAAAATCATTTAATATCATAGAAACCCATCAACATAATTCATATAAACATCTCCTTTGAAATGGAAACCAATACATGGGAACTAGTCAAACCATAGCTTGGAAATGTGGACATTTTTGCATATGTATTTATGCTAATTATAATTACAGAGAGTATGAGAAACATATTAGAGAGAAAAAAATAATTCACCCATGCTTGGGAATCAACTGAACTCAACCAAGCACAACCATTATTCACACTAGTGCGCCTTCATGTGGAAACATGGGGATTGAGAGGTAGGGAATGAGAGAATGCGAAAAGAGATAGATATAAAATTGTATCAGCATCCTATCTGAAATAAAAAAACAGATATTAAGCTCCAAATTAGAGGTCAGGGTTCCCTCTCCAACAACCAATTTGGATGAGAATATAACTCCCTTGAAATTGGCTCACTAACAGGGAGAGTGAGCATTCACTGTGCAAAAACAAACTAGTGCTTTCCAAAATGCCAAAGGAAAATTATCAAATAATAAAAATCCATTCTCCTTCCTCATGAAATATTTTTATAACTCTCATAAGGTCCTCTTAGGCTTCCTTCAACTCATCCTTGATGTTTAGTAACCCCTATGACACTTTCCCTTCTCCTCATCCCTCAATATTCCTCCAAATTTGAATTGTTGCCACCAACCTCCAAGTGATCCCTCTTGGTGGATACTTTTATCCCTGACATGTCATATTGTCATAGGTCTATAATCAGGTCTGATTGTATCATATAATCTTCCATCATTGTTGTCATAAAACACAGGGAATCTCTCTCCAAGTGGCACATAGTTTCTTACTAGTCTCTTCCTCTTCCATGGGGAGTTATTCCTCTTCACCCATTTGAATCCTTGGAATCATGACATGTTACTTGACACCTCTTCACCTTCAAAGAATGTTCCATTCCTCATAATTTCAAATTTTGGGTTAGGTCATGACAAGTGCTAGGAGGAATCTAGCCACCCAAGTTCTCCATAAATCTCCAAGTGTCTTCATGAAGCAATGCCACTTTATTTTCTCCATATTTATTATTTATATGACCCAATTTAATGTTTATATGGTACAATAAGGTTCTCTTGGGTCCCATAGCTCCCTTATTGTAAGGTTTAATGTCTCCACCCCAACCTAGGGAACTCGTAGGTTGGTGAAACATTGTTAACTAGTAGACTCATTGGGATGGGGACATGACACAATTTCTACACTGGAAATCCTTGTTATGAGGTTCCATTCATAATAATTTCATTTTAATTTGAATTTGGGAAGCCTTCCCAAAATTTGTATGTTTGAAAATATGGAATGCTTAAAACATATCTGTTTTTTATTAGTTCTTCTTCCTCCTACATAAATTGCTATTCAGGGAAAATCAATAATGATTGCGGTTTTTGTAACCAAAGGTGTTGCAAGTCTTGAAAATCAATCTCTCTATTCTAGGGAGAAATATTGGGTCAATGATATTCTTGTTAGGATTTGTTGTTAATCCAAAATGGTTTCTTTATCCCCCTCATTTGACTGTCATATTCAAATCCGTCAAGAAGAATTTCAACATTGGTTAAATAGTCAAGATGGTTTCAAATTGTTTTTTTATGGAACACCTAAAAGAAATCTAGGGTTTTATTTGTGTGGGGGGGTGTCCTCTTTGACCCTAGTGGAAAAGAAATAGTTAGGTTCTCTTAGGGTCTTAAATGTATGAATAATAACGTTTTTGAGTTATATTCCTTATACTCTAGATTAGAGAGAATCTCGCCATTGGAAATTTCTCAATTTATGATCTTCGAGGACTCTCATCTAGTCATAAAGCAGTTTCACATTGAATTTTTTCAGTCTCAAGTAATTCAAAATCACATTCTCAATATGATTGAACGGAATCTTCATCACATTGATAAGCTATATTTTTGGAATATCCAACAGCATAACAATTGTATGGATGATAAACTTGCTAAAACAGACACTCAACTACACAAAGGTGTAATGGAGATCATTAATAATGATCCTCCAATGTGAAAGTGGATTCTATAACTTATGATCACAGGTTCATGTGTATGTAATCCCTTATTAATCAACGTTAGTTAGGGAGAAATGGGTTTGATAAAATTTCAAATAAATGCAAAAAATTGTGTGCATCGTGAAGTTGTTATACACTTTTGGCTTGTTTTTTGACAAAACAAAACTATAAAATTTAATTTTTTTCAACTTCAAATTCTTCAAACCAATATCTCCCTTAGGAATTTCACCTCGAAGTAAACACAAATGTTTTAGACAATTGAATTAGATTTCTACTCATATTTTTTAAAAATTCTTTTCTGGACATATCATGGGACAAATTTGCAGGCCACCAATGACATATACTTGAAATTTTAGGTATGGATAGTGAGTGATGTGTGTGGCCTTAAGTTTTTTGAGAGATGGTTATTCATTTTAGGGAAAAAATGTATGGTCATAATCTACACACACAACACTTGTGCATGGACTATATTTTGAGGTTTTTTATAGTCATGAGCTATTTTTTATTATTTATCGAAATAACATATGTTCAAAAACCAATTCCTTATCAACACATGTTGGTGACCTTCAATTTTCTTTTTAATGTGACTCTTATTGAAAAAACTAAAAGTACCATTTTGAAGAGGACAAGGCAAGGAAGCTATCTATGAATATTTCAATTTTTTGGGTGTTGTCTTCATTATGATATTGAATTTTCATTTCAGGTGATTTTCAGAATGATAAAATTCTTAAGGGATAAGGTTTAGAAAAAATATATTAATAAATATAAATTCAAAATGAAATGAAACAATTCTTATACCTTTTCATTATGTATTGTTTCTAAGACACTTTGTTTAAATTTATAGGAGTTTGACTCTTTGGTTTTAATAGTTTCTAGTATGGATGTATATGATTGAGGGGTGCTCACAAGAACTTGCTACCCAAATATAATGCAATAGGAGCGCGCGAGCGGCCCAAATCAACAACACGCACACACCTCCTAGATGCGCACATGCGATCCTGATTCGGAAGTGGAAAAACTCCACGTCGGATTGAAATCATTGGAAATAGGAGCACACACGGGCATGTGGATGCATGCGTTGTTGGGTGCGATCGCAAATAGGGACGTGTGCACATCCCTGTGTTTAAAAAAAAAAATGGGCATTGTTTTTTGTTTTAGCCACCCACGAGCATGCAAGGAGGAGACAACGACCCCCAAAGATCCCAAAGGGCTTATGCAAATTGCCTAAAATGACGTTGGAGCAAGGTAAATAGAGTAGGAATGCAATTTTTCTTGTTTATTTCATTGTTTTTAAAATAAAATACAAAATGAAAAAAAAATTGAAAATCAATTGAAATGGGAAAAATTTGATACTGCAGGTACAAATTACGTAGCCACAATGACAAACACTAATGAACCATCCCAAGAAAGGAATGAAACAAACCAAACAGAGGACCCAAACCCCAAATTAAATGTAGAAAACCCTGAAGATGAATTACATGGGGATTTAAACCAATTAAGAATTTTGAGTGATGAATTGAAGAACATGAGGGAATACTCTTGGGTTTCCCTCGCCACATCAATACAAAACATTATAGAATCTATCAACATTGCCCATAGTGAGATAACTAATTTGAGTAAATATAGGGCTTGAATGAGAGAGCATTATAACATTGGTATATCGAAAGAGGATATAAAAAACCTAAATATCACAAAATTCCAACTGTGGAGCAAATTTATATATCCTAGAACAGGATAACCTCTAGATGTGAGGAATAGGTGAGTTTGTATGGACTGGTGTAATTACTAGCCATGGAGAGAAAACTGGAGGAAGATATTGTTCATGGTTTTGACAAGCCTCCCTGAAACAATGTCGAGGTCCCATAGTTTTTTCTCAGGAAACTGTGGGATCATTTTGTGTTAGGGTTCCATGTGAACTACTTTGACATCACCAAGTTCTAGGGCGTTGATTTAGGCTCAGCCCAAGATCGACCTCACGCCCATCAGAACCCACTCAGAGGACCTCCTACACCTAGGTGAGATCCAAGCCCGCCTTGTCAACCCCCTGGGTTAGGTAGCGGGCTAGATGAGATCCATGAGTCTGTTAGACATGCCACACAACACCTTCTTATGCATACCACATTTGTGGCTATGTCCTCGCAAAGTGAGCAGGACCCGCCTGAGAGACACACTTCTGCAAGGTCTACTAGTGGTGGGCGAGGGAGAACAGATATAGGTGGTATCCAGGTGGATCCATCCAGCTTGACAAGACGAGTGCCGCATTATTTTTCTCGTTGTGGGAATCAATTAAAGGTTCCCACATAGGAGCATGGAACGAAGAGCTACCTACACCAGTTTAGTTAATGTTTTATAATTTCTAATAAATTTAACTTAGAATTAGATGTTGATGACTTGATTTTTTTTAATGTACAACTATTCAGTGCCGAGTCTCCAACACACGGGTGGTAGAACGTTGTTTCCTTCAACCTAGATGGAGCCATGGCAGCTGAAGAGGACATCGTGACACCATACACACATGTAGTTTTCTTTCAGTAATTAAATTTAATGTTAGTAGTTAATCTTGTCGTCCAAGATATGTGTATCTCTTTTAATTTTGTTTAATATTTTCATTGTGTTTATTTTTTATTGTTATTGCTCTGTGATCCTATTTTTTTAACAAGGTCATGAGAGAAAAATAATAATCTACCACACTAGCTTAAAATTCATTCAATTCCTTCAAAAATGGATGAAATGTTCTCTTACCTTAATTGTAACAAGCTAGGAAGTATGTTTGACATTGGTGAAAAAATGAGGGACCTAGAAAAAACTTATGTGGAAAACATTTACATGAAGATGCACCAAGATGATGGGTTATATAATTAAATTGGTAATTAATGAATTGGGTCTTAGTTGTATTGTCAAGAATTGAATATGTGAAAATAACCATTATCTGCTCAATATGATCCTATAATAGAAACTTAGAATAAAATGTACTAACAAGGGTATTCTCAATTAGGATACCTTAAAAAATTAGGTTTGAAACACGAGGAGAAGAGAACTCATAGCCATGTCAACTCTTTAGACCAGAAAGGAGATGAAGCATAAGCAAGGTTTACTAGGGCTAACTAGTCAACTAATTCGTATATAAGGAAACTTTAGCATCAATAATGGATACAATTTTCAAAGATATAGTTAGGGAAAATATGACAAACACTTACCCTACAAATCATCCATCCTTTGATATTGCACAAGACAAGCATATGGTTTTTTAATATCGTTTCAAGGATCGACGAGAAAGTCTAAGGAGTCAGCCCATAAACTTTATGGATATTCTCTAAAATAAAGAAAAATGTAACATTCCTCAAAATCATAAATTAAAAGAAAAATTATTATGCAAGTTTGGGAATGTTATTATCACTATCATATCATTGAAGTTATGTCACTTGATTGATTTGTGACTTCTATTGTGTCTCTAAATTAGTTCTTGTCAATCGTAGCATATTTATTTAAATTGTTGGCTCATATTTAGTTAATATTTACGAATTGAATATAAATATTTTTATTCAAATGAATAGGTGTCCATAGGATTGAGTGACCAGCCATCCCCACCGGGGATCAACAGATCCCCTCTTGAGCAGGTATCTTGTAATAAAATATAAATTTAATTTCAGTTTTGATGGATTAGATTTGTATAGTTATATTTTTATGTACTAATACATGATGCCATGAATATGTATGTAGGTCCCACTACATAGGCATGCTCGTGTCACTATCTCTCCACCAACTACCTTTTAATTCCCACCATATATGCCAGGTGCAGCCCCTAGCATACATGTCCCTTTTCATGCATCCCTTCCCACCCTATTCCATCCATCCCTTGCCTCCCACTCACCACCACACTTCCATCCAACTCCCCACCTCCCCCACCCCACCCATCCACCCTGTCCCTTGTAGTTTCCCATGTTTCCACCCTTCCCCCTTCGACCACATTACACCATCCATCCACATTCACCCATCCCTCCACCCCATCCTAGACCTCATCCCCCTCCCCCATATTCCCCCACCACCCTCATTTCCTCTTCCAGGGTGGCCCATTCCATTCTACAGCCAGTTGGCATTTATCACCGTACATCACCACTTTTCCCACTCCAGTCCACTCCCTCTCCCACCATGCCCCCTAGTGTTGTAGACAACATCAATGTGGATACATCCTCCGCTATGCCATACAACCTAGCATCAGATTAGGTTGTACAACCCACTTCTCCACCTACCACCCCCGAGGACCAGCCGATTACTCCACCTGCCAGCCCCCAGGACCAACCTGTTGTGTTCACAGTGAGATTGATTAGTTTATGAAAATATCATGAAATATTAATGAAAAATTAACATAGCAGTAAATTGTATGAGTTATATTACTATTTAAATGTTGCAGGGTGGGATTGCCGAGAGACTTGGATCATGGAGGAGGGTAGCCTACTCACCACTTACGGTCTCGTCTTAGGTGAGCTATTTAAAATTTGAAAACATAATTTTGATATTTAAATTGTGTTTTACACTTGTATAATTTCCTGTAGGAGTTGACATTTGATTGTTGCCGTTTCAGAGCCCAAGGGGAGGTGATCGAAGCGACCAGAAGAACCGAGCTTCCTCTAGCTTGAAGAAGAGGAAGATCAATTTTGGAGTTGCATCTGAAAGCTCCGAGGGTGGGTAGGAGGATTGAGAAACCCTCCTATGCACACTAGCCATGATGTGGCATTTTGGCATGAGTTGCCATATTTTGTATAGGGCACGAGTTGCCATATTTTGTACAAGGAAGGAGTTTCCATATTTTGTATAGGGCACAAGTTGCCATATTTTGTATACTGCACGAGTTGCTATATTTTGTATATGATTGGAAATTTTTGTATATTAATATATCATTTTGTACTTCTTTATATTACTTTGCCTTTTATGACAGATTTGCATACATTATGTTGAATGCACTATTAGTTTACAGTTGATGCGCTTGCAATACTTATTGTTGATGAAGCAATAAAGTCTATATTTTCACAATAAAATGCATAAAAAATTTAACACTATAGGTTAGTAAACAAAAAAATACACAAATGCGTAAAAGTGTACAATAACAATGATAATTGAACTCTAACTCCTATATAACCCTAATTCATATTGAACCAACATACTAACACCTAAAGTCTTATTCATTGTCCAAATTGCAATAGAAATCACTTGTTTTCCTTCGGTATTTACATAGTAATTCTAACCTTTGGCCTTATACTCCATTTTCTAACCTTGACTAACCCTAGGACTGTCTATCAAACTAGATTGTAATGCTACCTATTAGGCCGCCATAAGACACACCTAAACCATTCTATTCTAGCCTAACCCTTGCTAAAACCCTTTCCCTAGACTCCTACCTTTCCCTTTCTCTAAAGCAAGTCTTATTCCTTTCATTTCCACACTACTTAGACCCCCATGACTCTCCCTATATATCTGATTGTAATATCCATTTTGGACATCCCTAGAACACCACTAACTCATCCTAAGCTTCCCTAAATTCTTCAATGTAATATCCTATTTAGGGAAGCCCTAATAGCTTTCTTACCCACAAATCATATCCTAAGGTCACTTCCTTGCCTTCCTATCTTACCCACTCACTAACGCCTCACCTCAAATTTGTCCATAACCAAATTTAAAGTGGCACAAAGACATCCTAAAGGGATTGTATATAAAAAATCATTCCCAACCATACTTAAACAAATTTGACAGTGCTATATAAACATCCATAACTTGGCAAAATACTAGAAAAGGCCTTGAATTTCTTTCAAGTCATTGTGTCATCAAAAGCCAAGTGAATATACTTCTTATCATTCGTACTTGACTGGAAATTACATCCTGGACTGTCATAAGACATTTTACTTGACTGGAAATTACATCTTGGATTATCATAATAAATTTTACTTGACTGGAAATTTGATTTGGTTTAACAGTCCCATTGGCTTGGAAACTTGTCACTTATAAAATTGTTTATCACTGATGTTTACTTAAAAATATTGTACCTTTGTCTTGACAAGCTAAAAAGTGAAATATAGGATTGTCATAATGCTAAATGCTTGGCTAGAAATACTTTTATGTCAGTTGCAAAAGAGGTTGACTTTGTACGATATGATGATAACGTCCCATCAACACCACTAACATGCTTCAACCATGTTAGTGCCAGAAATTATTCTTAGACTACTAGAAGAACAAGCCAACACAATTTCAAATAAAAGTAAAATAAAATTGGTTTTAAGGGTTTTGGTTTTTAGTTTTAGTTTTAAAAACTTCATCAGCAAGGAGGAAATAAACATCCATAAGATAATACAGAACTGAATCATGCAAGTTGGATAAACTGGGGGTCAAACACATCCCAATAAGCCATAAACATTACACATGAAATACTAATTCCACCCATAGGCTACACGCATTTACATGAATAAACCTTTAAACAAGAAATGAAATTGTAGACTGAGCAATCAACCAGATCATAAATGAAAAAGAATGACAGGTAAAATGGCTTATCACTTTATATATAATCAATAACAGTCATCCACTTACATAAGAGTTATAAATGCTAGCTTGAGAAATCAAAGCTCCAAAAGCCTCTCCTTGAGTGAAAAATCCCCTCACCAAAACTATATGTTTGTCTTCCTTTTATCATTACAAAAGTAAAGTAGTTCCATAACTACCTTCTAGGTCAAAATTTGAAACAGTTACATCAATTAGTTACATGATAACTAAAAATATTTAAAGACAATTTACCCAAAAATAACAAATCGGATTTGGGGAAATTTGGCAAATTTTTGAACATTTGGGTCTCAAAGATGCCTTCATATCTCTCGATCCGGGACACCTGTGTAAAAACTGAGAGAGGTTTTTTTAAATGAGTATGTTATGAACAAAAAATATCTTTTTTTTTTCAAATTACCCTTCAATTGATCAAAATACATGGTGCAAATTTGTTACTAAAACAAGAAATTATTAAATAATTCAAACCCTGAAAATAGGCCACAAAGATGAATTTGAATCTATCAAACGATAATAGATGTTGCAAAAATGAGAGAGGTTTTTTTGAATGCTTCTGTTGTGGAAAAAAACCTCTTTTTGTTTTCCTGAATTCATTTCCATATCCTCGTAATATGCTCCCAATGACAATGATAAAAAAAGGAAAAACAGAGCTGCTACAGGAATCTCCTCTTGAAAATATTTGACAAAGGACTCAAAAATGAGAGTTAGATTATAAATCAAAACTTCGAATAAACTTGTATTATAATTTTTTGAAAGCTTAAATATGTACATATTAACTAATACGCCCAAAATACAAACCTTAAAACTAAAAAATGAAATAATTCAACCATTAAAAGAATTAAATCCAACCAAAATGATTGATTGTCAAAAATTCTTAAAATCAACATAAAATGTAAAATCATTTTAAACCAACAGTTGAAAATTAGGACAAAAATAACAGATAAAATAAGAACAAGATCTAGTTATAACATCTGGATCTTGCTGCGGGATGAAGTAATCCTTGTGAGGCTTTAAGAACTTGTAGACCTTGTGCCTTATTCATTGGGTGATGGAGTCATTTACCAAATCTCTGCAACTTTCTTAAACTCTGAACACATACTTCTGAAATGACAAAATACTGCTACAAACTAGCATACTGAAAAGAATATACATGCTCGTATAGCGAGCTTATTCTGCTATTTACTCCTACTTCTAATCGGAGAAAACAACCCAATCAAGTGTAATCATACTTCCAGTGAAGCCAAGAAACCATTTGAGTGAGAATCATAATTCCATGCATGCTATTATTTGAGAAAACCCACAAAACATGTGATAAATGCAATAAAGAGTCTATAGGTAGTTGATACTTATGACTGGAAATAGGAAGTATGCCAAAAGCTGGATCATTAGAAACCTTTGGAAAATACAACTCCATCCAAGAAGCCATGGGATCATGAAATTTCTGATCGAAAACTTCAATGTCTGCATTATATTCATCATAAAGGGAAGCATTCTCTTCCTATCCATTGTTGTTATTTTTAAACTTTGGCTCGAGAATGGAAACCAATGGCTCTTCAAACTAATTATCAACCTTTAAATAAAACCCTTGATCAAAACTTGAACAAATAAAATTATAAAAGTGACCATAAGTCAAGAATGGAAGCTTATTTCTTATATCAATAGTAAGAGGTTGAAGAGCAGCAACTTCTTCTTCATAACATGATAATCTCATAGCAGGAACTAGGAAATTTATACTATAATCCACTAAAAGAATATTATCATCGAAAAAGTCAGCAAACTGATATGAAGAATCAACACAAGCATCATTTATATCCTTGTTCATATGCAAATTTGAAAATGATGAAGAAAACTGTCTTAAATCTGAATGATACCTACGTTCTTCTTCCTATTCATAAGCTTCTATATCTTCAACATGAGCCTGATCTCAAAGCATTTTGCAAGTTCGTATTTTCTCCTCCACTCCTTTTTCATTCTCAAACAATCGTCTTAAAGATGGTGATTTCCTTTCTAACAGGAAAAAGACAAGATATGAATGTTGAGCCATAATATAATATACCATAGCAAGTTTTTTCGAAGGTCTAATCTTTGTAGGCATACTGATATAAAAACTTTGAAACCTCCAATTAAATTTATCAATTGGCTCATCATTCTCCCTTTTCAAATTATAAAATTCGGAAAGAAATTGATCATAAGATTTATTCTTACCCCAATACTTCAAAATGACATCATGTAACTCTTCTCACGATCCAACTAAATCATCTTTTAAATTTTGAAACCAAAACCTAGCATCTCCAGCAAAGGATTTCAAAAATAACCTCATGAAAACATCCTCATGCATGATTTCAAAATTATCAATGAAATTATGAAAAGATCCTAAATGCTTCTCTGCTATAATATGGTCTTTTCTAGTAAAATGGGGAATATATTCAACAAAGTAGGAAGGGTAAGGATGTAAGAGAGATGGCAGCCTAAGAGGTTTAAACATCTTCTGTCTGAGTCTAGACTGAAAATCCGTGAGGGTAATAGATCAGCTTTATTCTCTACAAGATGACCAGAATAATCAGGTTCAAGAGATATGGGTATATGTATATCATGTTGCACATGTATTTCAAATGAAGGAATAGGTTCAACATCAATAAAACAATAAAAATGCAGACTTTCTTCGTCTAGAGAGGGATATTGTGAGGACCCTGCAGCAAATAATTAATCAAAATACATGATATAGCAGCAGAACTCAAAATCACTTTTATATTAATCGCAGGCCACTTCGAGGGGGCAACCTCCTTTGAGCAAGATCAATACAAAATAACTTCACGGTGCCTTCCTTGGCCTCAACACACACTTATATACTAAAAATAGGCACCAATACTATGGGTCAAAACCATGGGCCAATATAAACTATGGATCAACAAATACTATAGGCGGATTACAAAGCATATGCGCCCAACAACAATAACAAAAACTATGGATCAACAATTACTATGGAACGACTTACAAAGCATATGCGTCCAACAACAATATACTAACACGGTAAAGAGAAGGATTGACATGGGTTCCTAACATCCCCTCCCCCTTAGAAAAAGATTTGTCCTCAAAGCTTTAGATGTGGAAATTGTCGCTGAATCTGAAGGAGTGGTTCCCACGTAGCATCCTCGGGCTGCATTCCGTGCCATTGAATTAAGACCTCTGTGATAGAGCGAGAGCGAAGCTGATGAGTGCACTTATTGAGGACAGCCTCTGGCTCCAAAAAGATGGATCCTTCCAATTATCCAGTTCTGGTAAAATAGTTTGGCCTTTGATGTTGGTGCCAAGAAATTTCTTCAGACAAGAGACATGAAATACTGGATGAATGCGGGAAGAAGGTGGAAGTTCCAATTTATAAGCAACAGACCCAATCTTCTGAAGAATCCTATATGGCCCATAGAACTTTGGAGTGAGCTTATGACGCCCTTTGAGTTTTAGTGAGGATTGCTTGTAAGGCTGGAGACGAAGAAAAACCATATCATTGGCTTCAAAAGTGCGCTCAGAATGGTGCTGATCAGCTTGTTGCTTCATGCGATTTCTTTCCATGTGAAGATTTTCGCTCAAAATGCGAAGAACCTCATCGCGGTTTTGAAGGACTGCGTCAACTTCCTAAACTGGAGAACTGCTGGGGGTGTAAGGAAGAAGAACTGGCGGTGCCTGACCATAAACTGCTTCATATGGAGTCATTTTAGAGGCAGTGTGGTAAGAGGTATTGTACCACCATTCAGCGAGAGGGAGCCACTTTTCCCACTGATGTTGTTGCTCAGAGGAGAAGCGATGAAAATAAGTTTCCAAGCATTTATTGATAATTTCAGTCTGACCATCCGTTTGGGGGTGATAACCTGAACTCGTCTTTAGTTTGGTGCCAGTGTGGTGAAAGAGTTCTGTCCAAAAATGACTGGTGAAAGTCGCATCATGATCCGAGACAATGGAAGAAGGCATTCCATGAAGACGAAAGATCTGGTCCAGGAAAATTTGAGAAACAAAGGAGGTTGTATAGGGATGGCTGAGAGCACAAAAATGACTATATTTGGAGAGGCGATCAACCACAACCAAAATCATAGTCTTCCCTCCAGATTTAGGGAGCCCTTCAATGAAATCCATAGAAATATCTGTCCATATCCGAGTAGGTATAGGAAAGGGTTCGAGCAATCCCAGAAGGGGTGTTGTTTCACCCTTATTGCACTGGAAGGTATCACATTCAGCCACCATCTGTTGAATTTTCCTTTTCATGCCCTGCCAAAAGAAGTTGCGTCGTGCCCGTTCATACGTTTTGAGAAAACCAGAGTGCCCAGCTGACGGAGAAGCATGGAGTTCATAGAAGATAGCTTGTTGAAGAGCTGTGTTCTGGGGAAGCACCAGATAACCCTTGTATCTCAGTGAAGCACCATCCCAAGAGTAATGTGGGACAGTAGAAGGGTTGTTGTCCAAGCATTGGATGATTTGAGATAATGAAGAGTCATTGACATAACCCTGGTGAACCGATTGCAACCAATTTGGAACAGGCATAGAAAGCGCAGAAAGAGACCCTTGGTCATCAAATGTGCGAGAAAGGGCATCCGCCACAATATTGTCCTTACCCTTCTTATAAGTGATCTCATAGTCATAACCCATGAGTTTGCTAACCCATTTCTGTTGTGCTGGGGAGGATACATGCTGTTCTAGGAAATATTTCAGACTCTGGTGATCAATCGTAATGCAGAAATGATTCCTTAAGAGGTAGGGTCGCCACTTTTGTACTGCATGCAAAATAGCCATCATTTCCTTCTCATATGTAGAGGCAGCTAAATTCTTACTGGAAAGGGCTTTGCTGGTGAATGCAATGGGGTGTTCATCTTGAAGGAGAATAGCACCAAGTCCATTGCTGCAAGCATCACTCTCAATAGTGAAGGGCTTGGAAAAATAGGGCATAGCTAGAACAGGTGTAGTACACATAGCTTGTTTCAGCTTGTTAAATGCACACTCAGTAACATGTGTCCATGTAAAAGAATCCTTTTTCAATAGAGCAATTAATGGAGCTGCAATATTCCCATAATCCTTGACAAACTTGTGGTAGTAGCCAGTCAACCCCAAAAAACCACGAAGGCTCTTGAGTGTCTTAGGAGACGGCCAATTGTTCATGGCAGCGATTTTGGAAAGATCCACACAAACCCCTTGTGCTGAGATAATGTGCCCGAGATACTCAAATTCCTTTTGGCCAAAAACACATTTAGACTTTTTGGCATGGAGATGATGATAAGAGAAAAGTTGCATTACAAGAGCCAGATGCTGGAGATGTTCAGCCCATGTTTTACTGTAGATGAGGATATCATAAAAAAATACTAGAATGAATTTCCACAAATGGGGTCGAAATATTTTATTCATCAAGGCCTGGAATGTGGAAGGAGAATTAGTGATACCAAAGGGCATGACCAAAAACTCATAGTGGCCATCATGTGTGCGGAAAGCTGTTTTAGGGATATCATCCTCATGAACCCGAATTTGATGATACCTAGAGCGAAGATCCAACTTGGAGAAAAATTGAGCACCATGAAGCTCATCAAGAAGCTCATCAACAACAGGAATTGGAAACTTATCCTTGATGGTGAGGTGATTAAGTGCTCGAAAGTCAATGTAGAGGTGCCATGACCCATCTTTTTTGCAGACAAGAAGAACTGGTGAAGAAAAGGAACTTGTGCTTGGGCGAATAATACCTTGCTTTAGTAAGTCCCTAACGAGGAGTTCAATCTCTATTTTTTGGTGAAATGGGTAGCAATAGGGCTTGATGTTGGGAGGAATGCTTCCAGGAAGGAGCTGAATACGATGGTCCTCTGGCCGTGAAGGTAGAAGTCCCACTGGTTCAGCAAAAACACCTATATATCGATCCAGAATTTGTTGGAGATCCAAAGGAGTAGTGGGGGCCGCTGATGGTTGCATTTGAATGGAATGAAGCTGAGCGATGACACCATGGGAACTCTTCTTAAGGAGTTTTTCCATGCGATGTGAACTGATGATGCTGAGAGACCCTGGTTTTAATCCTTTCAATGTGTGTTTGTGTCCATCGGGGGAGAACTGCATCCAAATTTCAGCAAAATCCCATAATATGGGGCCAAGTGTGTGCAGCCATTGAGCGCCCAAAACCACATCACATCCGACTAAGGTCAAGGAAAACATGTCAGAGCGGAGGTTATAATCTCCCATAGAGATACACACATTACGACACTTCCCTTTGCAAGGTAAGGTGCCCCCATTGGCAACCATGACTTCAAAGTTGGAGCAAGGATGGATAAAACAATCAGCTTGTTTGGCGATCCGAGGGTCAATGAAATTATGAGTGCTGCCAAAATCAATGAGTATGGTAAGAGGAAGATTCTTGAAATAACCGCGTACCCGCATTGTTTGGGGGGCAGTGACTCCAGCTAAAGTATGGAGGGATATCTTGGGCTGGTCGTCCTGAGATGGAGGGTCAGTAGGCGGCTCCTAAATGTCAACCGGAGCATCCATTGGGTCAGGAGCTTCTTCACCAATTTCAGAGGCAGGTGGAGAATCCACATCCAAGAGATAGAGCTTTTGTTGAACACATCGATGTCCCCGAGTGAATTTCTCATCACAATTATAACAAAGCCCTTTTTCTCTGCGTGCCTGCATCTCTGTTTCAGACAAATGCTTGATTGGAGGTGAGCGAGGAGCTGGCTGAATGGGAGGTCGTTGAGAACCCATATTTCGGAAGGGAACAAAAGAGGATTTGGAGCGCTGTTGGGATGTCATCTTGTCTTCTACCAACTTAGCCAACCCCAAGGCTTCCATCATTGTGTTGGGACTGAACATTTTGACCTCAGAGCGAATTGCATCCTTTAGACCACTGATAAAACAACTCCGGTAGAAGTCATCAGGTAATCCTTCAGTGTGATTAGCTAGTTTATCAAATTCAGTTTGATACTCTTTCATAGTGCCAGTTTGGCGAAGTTTAGTGAGAGCTCCTGTCAAGTCATCAAAAGCACTAGGACCAAATCGTTGCAAAAGGAGCTGGCAAAAATCAGGCCATTTTGGCTCTTCATGAGCCTTGATGTACCAACGATACCATTGAAGAGATTCCTGTTCCAAATGAAAGGAGGCAAGTGGAACTTTGTTGACATCAAAATTATCATGAAGACTAAAATACTGTTCTGCATGATAGATCCATCCAGTCGGATCAGTACCATTGAAGCGAGGAAAATCTAGCTTCGGACCACAAAAATTGCTGGAAGAAGAGAACCCATTGTCTGATGAAGATTCGTACTGTCGTCTGGTGTTCATAGCTGAATGCTCAAGATGGAGACCGAGAAATTTTTCATCCAGTTCCTGGAGTTTGGCTTGAATGGCTGCAAGTGCTTCCTCCATGGCTTTTGCTCCTGTGCGGGTGACAACCATAACCAGGAGTTTTTTTTTTTCGGGGGGGGAGTGGGTAGAAAAACAAAAACAGAAACTATTTCAGTAGAGGAAAATCTAGATTTGGGAAAAAATCGGAAGGGTAATTTGGGTTTGAGTAAGTTTTCGACACTGCCGAAAGGACAGGGAAGCAAAAAATGGGGATTTTAGGAGCGGGGGAAAGAATGAGAAAATTTGGTAGAGAGGGACAAAGAAGCAGAATGAGGAAAGGAATACGGTGGCAAAATTTGAAGGCGTTTGGGTGAAAATCGAAGGAGTTATGGAAAACCCTAAAAATAGACAAATGTGGGATTTCGGGTCTTGAGAAGTGGAATTTGGGATAGGGTCTTCAGGAATGAAATATGTAGAATGGAATTGTGGAGGTGTCAATGAAGTTTCAGGGAAAACAGAGTTGAAACCAGGGAGATATGGCCGAAAAACAGAATTTTTTGCAACGGCGCGAAAGTCATCAGAAACAGTGGAATCTGCAACGGCGCAGAGGTGATTGGCAACAAATGGATTTGCAACAGCGCGGAACTGACCGGCAATAGTTCTACATAGAGGAAATCTACGATTGTGCAACTGAAAATAGATATGGACCCCAGGTATGTGCGGCTTCCTATCGGTTCAAGGGAATCACTCGGCCACCAATGTTGTCTGACGGCTTGCGTATTGGGGCAGTACCCCTCACTCCATGGCTCAGGTAAAACTGATAACTGCTTGGCCATAAACGACAGCTCTTGGTTTACCTCACGGGTGGGAACTAGTCAATCAGGTAGGGGTCATTGCCCTTTTCGCTGGCAGGTCCTCTCAATGGGCCAGCTACTTCGGGGTTCCTGTGGTACTCCTCACAATGAGTTTTAGGGCTTATTCCCAAGTACTTCCCATAGTTAAGCGGATAGGGATTATTCCTAGATCCGAACCTGCAACAGAAGCGAAAAAAAAATTGGGCAGAAATTTCACCCAACGAGCCCAAGAAAGTGCTTTGATACCAGATGTGAGGACCCTGCAGCAAATAATTAATCAAAATACACAATATAGCAGCAGAACTCAAAATCACTTTTATATTAATCGCAGGCCACTTCGAGGGGGCAACCTTCTTTGAGCAAGCTCAATACAAAATAACTTCACGGTGTCTTCCTTGGCCTCAACACACACTTATATACTTAAAATAGGCACCAATACTATGGGTCAAAACCATGGGCCAATATAAACTATGGATCAACAAATACTACAGGCGGCTTACAAAGCATATGCGCCCAACAACAATAACACAAAATATGGATCAACAATTACTATGGGATGACTTACAAAGCATATGCGTCCAACAACAATATACTAACACGGTAAAGAGAAGGATTGACATGGGTTCCTAACAGATATGTACCCAAAGGTTTATGATCATCGGAATAGACAAAACAAAAAATAATTCTTTTGACATGCAATGGGAAAGACATGAATGAACTGATGAATAAGAACAAAACCTCATGGATGAAAGTAACAAGCTGATACCTAGTCTTTCCATTTGGCTTCTTCATTTTTCTGTCAACAAAATTCTCCTTGCAGTGGAATCTTTAATCGTGGAGTCGCCGGTGAAAAATTGTAGTCTAAAATAATTTCTGACTTTGTTTGCCTCTCAAAATCAGATGAATAATGATATCCTAGGGAAGACATACTTCAGCTTCATCCCCGGCAATGGCGCCAAATATGTTAGTGCTAGAAATTGTTCTTAGACTACTAGAGGACCAAGCCAACACAATCTCAAATAAAAATAAAATAAAATTGGTTTTAAGGGTTTTGGTTTTTAGTTTTAGTTTTAAAAACTTCATAAGCAAGGAGGAAATAAACATCCACAAGCTAATACAAAACTGAATCATGCAAGTTGACTAAAATGAGGATCAAACACATCCCAATAAGCCATAAACATTACACATAAAATACTAATTCCACCCACATTCTACAAGCATTTACATGAATAAACCTTTAAATAAGAAATGAAATTGTAGATTGAGCAATCAACTGGATCAGAAATGAAAAAGCATGATAGGTAAAAGGGCTTATCAGTTTATATATAATCAATAACAATCATCCACTTACATAAGAGTTATAAATGCTAGCTTGAGAAATCAAAGCTCCAAAAGCCTCTCCTTGAGTGAAAAATCCCCTCACCAAAACTGTATGTTTGTCTTCCTTTTATCATTGCAAAAGTAAAGTAGTTCCATAACTACCTTCTAGTTCAAAATTTGAAATAGTTACATCAATTAGTTACATGATAACTCAAAATCTTTAAAGACAATTAACCCAAAAATAACAAATCTTATTTGGGGAAATTTGGCAAATTTCTGAACATTTGGGTCTCAAATATGCCTTCATATCTCTCGATCTGGGACACATATGTAAAACCTGAGAGAGGTTTTTTTAAATGAGTATATTATGAACCAAAACCTCTGTTTTTTTTTCAAAATATCCCTTCAATTGATCGGAATACGTGGTACAAATTTGTTACTAAAACAGGAAATTATTAAATATATCAAACCCTGAAAATAAGCCACAAAGATGAATTCGAATCTCTCAAACGCTATTAGCTGTTGAAAAACTGAGAGAGGTTTTTGTGAATGAGTTGAGTCAGTTATGGAAAAAAAACCTCTTTTGGTTTTCCTGAATTCATTTCCATCTCCTCGTAATATGTTTCCAATGACAATGACAAAAATAGCTAAAACAGAGTTGCTACAGGAATCTCCTCATGAAAATATTTGACAAAGGACTAAAAAATGAGAGTTAGATTATAAATCAAAACTTGGAATAAAGTTTTATTATAAGTTTTTGAAAGCTTAAATATGTAGATATTAACTAATAAGCCCAAAAGACAAACCTTAAAACTAAAATAATGAAATAATTCAACCATTAAAAGCATTAAATCCAACCAAAATTATTGATTGTCAAAAATTCTTAAAATCAACATAAAATATAAAATTATTTTAAACCAATGGTTGAAAATTAGGACAAAAAGAAAAGATAAACTAGGAACAAGATCTAGTTATAACAAACCACATGCATAATTGAAATGAAAACATCCCATAATGATAAAGTCCCATAAAAGTTGTTCTTCCTTGACAAATAAAAAATGAAACAAGTTCATGAATATGTGTATTCTATAATGATCTATTGAGCACTTGCATTTATAACTATCTATTGTACTTGTTTCAATTTTAACGATTTAAGGGTTAGCATGCATAACCTAGGGTTTAGAATCAACGAGGAAACCCTAACCCTAACTGAAGTTTTAAGGTAAGCATGCATGAGGAAATCCTGATGGGTAATATCCTATTTAGGGAAGCCCTAAATATCCTTCTTACCAACCTATCAAATCCTAAGGTCAATTCATTGCCTTCTTATCTTACCCACTCACTTCCTATCTTTTCATCCCTATTGATCCTTCCTTCGGTAGCGACATGTTCTCTTTGGGTGTACGATCATGGTTTGAAGGGTCATTTTGGCTAGCAAATTCCTTTTATTTCAGAGGATTTTCCTTGGTCATCATCTCGATGGCCTACACAAGTGCATGATGACCTATCCAAAGGTCTGCACTTAGGATATCTAATGAAATAAACACCATTAAAGTTTACTTAACAAATTCAACACAAAATTATCTCAAATTAGCATGCATAACCAATTCTAGAATCTACCCAATCATAAATATAATATAAGCTAAAATTCAAATCTCCACACTATGATTGTTTTCCTCATTAGGGTTTATAAGCCCTAATCATCTTTCATCATAGAAGCACATGGTATTTCAAGCAAGTCTAGCATGTAACTATTCATCAATTACAATATTGTTAGCTAGGGTTTAAGATAAAAAAGAAATTCAATTCATAACCTACGGTTTGATTCAATTGTAACAATTTGATAATTTGAGTATTGTTGATTCGCCTCCTAAACTTCTCTAAAAATCATCCTAGCATTTGCACACATTGGTATTTGCATTTATGAACATATGAAATAGTAATTAGTTCATATTAATCCCAATAAAATTATTTCATGTATATGCATAGCCTAGGTATAGGGCCTTTTGGTTTCTACTTAAATGATACTAACCAATCTAATGATATAGACCTAAAGAGGTCATAAAACCCTAGTTCCATCTCATAACTTATGAACCCTAGTTATAATATGCAATTTGTAGTTCATGAAACCCTAATTGGTTTTCAATTTGTAAGTGTAGTGTAGGGATATATGGCCTTTTGGTTTCTACTTAAATGATACTAACCAATCTAATTTGATCTTCAAACCTAAAGAGTTCATAAAACCCTAGTTTGTAGTTCCATGTCTCAATTTGTGAACCCTATTTTTATTATGCAAGTTGTTGGCTTATATTTTAGTACATGAATAAATTGTAAAGAGGTCATAAAACCCCACTTCCATCCCATAACTTCTCAACCCTATTTATATCATGCAATTGTAGATCATGCAACTATAGCATGCAATTGTAGTTCATGAAACCCTAGTATGCAATTGCAGTTCATGAAACCCTAGTATGCAAGTCTCAACTAGATTGTAGTTCATGAAACCCTAGTATGCAATGGTAGTTCATGAAACCATAGGTCTATTTCTCTTTTCCATATCATAACTTGTAAAGAGCTCATAAATCCATATTTCCATCTCATAACTTCTCAACCCTAGTTATAGCATGCAATTTGTAGTTCATGAAACCCTAGTTGGTTTAGGATTTGTACATGTACATGTGTTTCTACTTCCATCTCATAGCTTTTAAAGA
Source organism: Pseudotsuga menziesii (assembly GCA_001517045.1). Taxonomy (NCBI): domain Eukaryota; kingdom Viridiplantae; phylum Streptophyta; class Pinopsida; order Pinales; family Pinaceae; genus Pseudotsuga; species Pseudotsuga menziesii. The sequence goes on from LPNX010986022.1 coordinate 226,801, forward strand.
GGTCACAAAACCCTAGTTCTATCTCATAACTTCTCAACAATAGTTATATCATGCAATTATAGTTCATAAAACCCCATTTGGTTTTCAGTGTGTACATGTACATGTGTTTCTACTTCCATCTCATAGCTTTTAAAGAGGTCACAAAACCCTAGTTCCATCTCATAACTTCTCAACCCTACTTATAGCATGCAATTATAGTTCACAAAACCTTAGTTGGTTTTCAATTTGTACATGTACATGTGTTTCAACTTCCATCTCATAACTTGTAAAGAGTTCATAAATCGCTATTTCCATCTCATAACTTCTCAACCCAAGTTATAGCATGCAATTGTAGTTCATGAAACCCTACTAACATACTATAACATACCATAACATACTAACATCATACCATTCCAACATGCCATACCATACTAGAATAGCATACCATCCCATACAATACTAACATAATAGTACATACCCTACAATACCCTATGATACTAACATCATACCATGTACTAACATACCATACCATATTATACACACATATAACATACCATACCATTCTAGTTCCATCTCATAACTTGTAAAGAGGTCATAAAACCCTACTTCCATCTCATGACTTCTCAACCCTAGTTATAGCATGCAATTGTAGATCATGAAACTATATCATGTAATTGTAGTTCATGAAACCCTAGTATGCAATTGTAGTTCATGAAACCCTAGTATGCAAGTCTCAACGAGATTGTAGTTCATGAAACCATAGCATGCAATGGTATTTCATGAAACCGTAGGTGTGTTTCTCTTTTCCATCTCATAACTTGTAAAGAGCTCATAAATCCATATTTCCATCTCATAACTTCTCAACCGTAGTTATAGCAAGCAATTTGTAGTTCATGAAACCCTAGTTGGTGTAGGATTTGTACATGTACATGTGTTTCTACTTCCATCTCATAGCTAGTTCCATCTCATAACTTCTCAACCCTAGTTATATCATGCAATTATAGTTCACAAAACCCTAGTTGGTTTTCAATTTTTACATGTACATGTGTTTCAACTTTCATCTCATAACTTGTAAAGAGTTTATAAATCCCTATTTCCATCTCATAACTTCTCAACCCAAGTTATAGCATGCAATTGTAGTTCATGAAACCCTAGTTGGTTTAGGATTTGTACATGTACATGTGTTTCTACTTCCATCTCATAACATGTAAAGAGTTCATGAAACCCTACTAACATACTATAACATACTAGCATCATACCATTCTAACATACAATACCATACTAGCATACCATACCATACCATACAATACTAACATCATAGTACATACCCTACAATACCCTATGATACTAACATAATACCATGTACTAACATTCCATACCATACCATTCTAGTTCCATCTCATAACTTGTAAAGAGGTCATAAAACCCTACTTCCATCTCATAACTTCTCAACCCTAGTTATAGCATGCTATTGTAGTTCATGAAACGCTAGTATGAAATTGTAGTTCATGAAACCCTAGTATGCAAGTCTCAATGAGATTGTAGTTCATGAAACCCTAGCATGCATTAAGGTATCCACATTGTAATTGTTTTCCTCGTTAGGGTTTATAAACCCTAATCATCTTTCATCATAGAAGCACATGGCATTTCAGAAAAGTCTAGCACGAGTTTTGATGTCAACATGTCTATCCTAGGATGATTCCTTAAACCCTAGGTCTTTGTCTATTACATCAACAAATGTACCAAGACCTCCATGGAAAATCAACTAAACTTAAAAAAATATTCTTCTAAGCAAGGAATCAAAAGAAGCTTGAGACTTATCAAGTTAAGTTTTCCATGGTCTTTCCATAACCTCCATGCATCACACAAGAACGAGACTGCAATATCACCAAAGAAATTATCTCTTTTATTTGTATCTTCTATAGGGTTGGAACCCTAATTCTACCTCCTTTTCCTTCACAACAAGAGCTATAGATTCTACAAGACAACCATCAATTCCTCTAGTATTATATCTCCTTCTCCAAGGTTTACTTACATATATATAAACCCTAGTGTCCTCATGCATATCCAAGTTTCATCATGTAATGCATTCCTTCTCTAGTTGTGTACCACACCTTCTTGTTCCCAATGCTCCTCGACATATGTGTCAGAGGTGGTTACAATGCTCCAATGTTTATCCTCAATATGTGTACCAAGGTGGTTATTATGCTCATTTTTTCTCCTCAACATGTGTGTAAAGGTGGCCACTATGGTCCAATATTTCACTTATCTTCATCCTAATATCACAAGGAAACCCAACAAAATAAAGCCTAGTCCAATTGTACATTAACACCATGAAGATACATCCGTTTAGGGAACTCTTTCCAAGCATATAACATATCTAGAACATCTTATTACAACAAATTACAACATCAATAAATCTACTAAGAAAAACCCTAGTTTACGAAACCGATGCACAATGGAGTCACTGGGCCATGAAAACATGGTGGAAAGGGTCCACTAGAGTTAATGGCATGCTAGGATACTGACGGATTCGACAGCTCATCGATCCGACCTCCGGTTGCCGAGTTATATCGAGTTTCAAGTCGCATGAAAATGTCGTTCAAGGACACTTGGTCACTCTTGGTCCAGGAGCAAAAAACCAAACAGAGCAGCAAGATTGCATGTCGTTGGATCTGACAGGTGTGTGTGGCCAATTATAACATGGGAATGACACCAATACTGGCACGGTGGAGGGTTTTGCAGAGTTGACCCACCAATGTGAGAGTTGCATTGAAGGAAACTGAGAAAAACCCTAGTTTATGAAACTGATGCATAATGGAGTCACTGGGCCATGAAAATGCAGTGGAGAGGGCCCTCTAGAGGTAATGGCATGCCAGGAGACCAACAAAGTCAAAGGCTCATTGATCCGACCTCCAGTTGTCGAGTTATGTTGAGTTGCAAGTCGCATGAAAATGTCGTTCATCGACACTTGGTCACTCTCGGTCCAGGAGTGAAAAACCAAATGGAGCAGCAAGATTTCATGCCATTGGATCCTATAGGTGTGTATGGATAATGCTAACATGGGAAAACCACCAATACTAGCACAGAGGAGGGTTTTGCAGAGTTAAACCACCAATGCAAGAGTTGCATTGAAGGAAATTGAGCAAAACCCTAATTTACAAAACCGATGCACAATGGAGTCACTGGGCCATGAAAACACGGTGGAGAGGGCCCTTTAGAGGTAATGGCATGCTAGGAGACCAACGGAGTTGATGTCTCATCGATCTGACCTCCAGTTGCTGAGTTATTTCAAGTTGCAAGTCACATGAAAATGTCGTTCATGGACACTTGGTCACTCTCGGTACGGGATCGAAAAACCAAACGGAGTAGAAATATTGCATGTCGTTGAATCTGACAGGTGTGTATAGCTAATGCTAACATGGGAACACCGCCAATACTGGCATGGAGGAGGGTTTTGCAGAGTTGACCCACCAATACGAGAGTTGCATTAAAGGAAACTAAGCAAAACCCTAGTTTACGAAACCTATGCACAATGGAGTCAATGGGCCATGAAAACATAGTGGGGGCCATGCAAACATAGTGGAGAGGGCCCTCTAGAGGTAATGGCATGCCATCAGACCAACATAGTTGATGGATCATCGATCTGACCTTTAGTTGTCGAGTTATCTCGAGTTGCAATTCGCATGAAAAAGTCGTTTAGGGACACTTGGTCACTCTCGGTCTGGGAGCGAAAAAACAAACAAAGTAGCAAGATTGCATGCCGTTGGTTCTGACAGGTGTGTATGGCCAATGCCAACATGGGAACACCACGAAGACTAGTATGGCGGAGGGTTTTGCAGACTTGATCCACCAATGAAAGAGTTGTATTGAAGGAAACTAAGAAAAACACTAGTTTACGAAACCGATGCACAATGGAGTCACTGGGCCATGCAAATGTGGTGGAGAGGGCCCTCTAGAGGTAATGGCATGCCAAGAGACCAACGAATTCAACGTCTCATCGATCTGACCTCCGGTTGTCGAGTTATGTTGAGCTGCAAGTCGCATGAAAATGATGTTCAGGGACACTTGGTCACTCTCGGTTCGGGATGACATGCTAATTGTTGGGCATGGTAAGAGAATTATTAAAAGGTTGAAGAAGGACTTGGGAAGTCAAATTGAAATGAATTTTTTGGGTCCAACGCAACAAATATTGGGCATGAACTATATTTCTCCAAAAAAAAAAATGTTACTTAGAAAGACATAATCCGAGTTGTCTGAGAAGACTTAAGATGGGTGTATTTAGCTATGGTATATGATAGAAATTGTATCTGTTAAACATGAACAACTCTTTGAACTTTCTCTGTGTTATACCTTTTGCTTTCACATTCGATTCTAATTATTGACTCAAATAAAAGAAGGATAAAAAATTACTAGAAAAGCAATTAAAATTTAGAGATGAAAGCATAATGCACAAGTCAAATACCATTTAACAATATTAGAGAAATTATTTTTTGATTAGTAGTCCGATGCCACACAAATTGGAGAGAAAGTTGCAAAGATAGTGGTTTACCAGGAAGGACATGTAGAGAACAATATAAAGTGTAGATTTAGCAAACCTGTGGAGGACATGATGTTGGTTTCCTAACAATATTTCCTCCCTCCAATTTTGGAAAAACTTTAAACCTAAAAAGATGCAATACAAGCCTAATGGAAGACCAAAAAAATAAGCATGTTTCAGTTAGCTGCAATAATGTCTCACTTTTGACCAACATTTTTATTACTCACATGCTTAAGCCTCGTGCACCACAGTAGAAGTTTTTTCCAATATTAAATGGAAACCCAAAAACCTACTATGGATTGATCTTGTATTGTTTATCATAGAAATGATGCTAGGCATATATTTTAAACTCCTGTAGAAAAAGTAAGAGAAACATGGGTGAAATATTAAACCAGTGAAGAGTGTCTATTGAAGATACATGCATAAAAAAATTTCACTTGAAAGTTACATTCAAATAATTCAATCTCTAATTAAAAAGAATAGAAGGAATTGTGAATGCAAATGATGAATATTTGTATACTTGCATAGCTTTAGTGGCTAACAAGAAGTAGTGTGAAAGGGATGGAGAAAATAGTTAATTGTCTCTAGCCAAAATAATCAATTGTAGAGAATCATGTGCTTTTGCAAGCTAACACGTCAAAATATGGATGCCAGTTCCATGAGTGATTGAAATTAACAACTACTATTAAAAGACAATACAATCATGATAACTTACTCCACTTTCTATGTGAACTCTGCAAAAGCCTTTCTCTTTCCATCTATATCGATTTCATGTCTGGATATACAGCATTTATAAATACTTATTACCAAGATGGCACATAAAAAATATCATACTTGGTAATAAGTATTTATACATGCTATATATTTAGACATGACATCGATATAGATGGAAAGGGAAAGGATTTTGCAGAGTTCACATAGAAAACATAGTAAGTTATCATGATCGTCTTGTCTTTTAATAGTAGCTATCAATTTCAATCACTCATGGAACTGGCATCCAATTGGAGTGTAAGTGCAATTACCCAATCTCATTCAATATAGCTAGCTAGATCCTCTTTGTTGCTAATTGCCTCCCTCAATCTCTCATGCTCTAAATGAGGCAAGAAGTAACGTACCTTGGTTGAGTTCTTCGTTGACATTGTCTGTAGATGGATATTCATGCCAACAATCAAGTTTGTGAAGTGATATACCACAGAACTTGGTCTATAATCCACGAATACATGCCCACTAGTTCTTCTTAATTTCCCATCTAGTGTAAGATATTCAACCTCAACCACCATCGAGACAATAGGAAATCCATTTCCTTCATCATCAATCAATGATCTATTCAAAATTTTATTACCTTGAATGCATCGTGCCACCAATAATCTATTCCCAGTTCATTGTATTTTGGGGAAACAACCGCATATATGTGTCCTGGTTGTACAAGATCTAAGAATGGTCATAGTCTATTGAAATCACTGATTGGCCCTCCTCTAAGTGGGTTGTTTCACCAACTACACATGGGTCTACTACAAGTGGCACATGATCCCAATCATCAACCCAATCCATGCATTAGCATTCATCCCATTCACCATTGCTATAAGGGTTGCAAAATCAAGCAAGTTTCCACATCCATAATTCAAATAGGGGATTGTTTGAGCTTCAAACTAAATGAAATACATGTGTTCCTTGTACTGTACCGCAACTATAGGAACATGATCGATCTATGTCAACCACATGCCAAAATTTCCTAACTGGCCTTCCTACCACTTTAGTTCGGTCTCACATTGTTGCAGAGCACCATTGAACTATGGATTCTGCATCTTTGATATGGGGGTTTCTGGTAAGCCTCATCTCCTCCCTTTGTAGTGTGGTATTAATGCATGCACCAACCCTGTCATGGTCACCTTTGTCGTTCCCGATCTCAAAGTAGTTCCACATATGCGGCACATTATAAGTCTTATGTAACATACTCATCCATTAGAAGACTCGAAATTTTTTGAACTAGCTCACACAACCATCTGACCATATCCAATGTTGATCCATATATATATCTCCCTCCTTTAGTCGATCATATAAAATTCAAAAATAGTGTTGCACATAATGCAGATCATGGCATCTGTCATCACTTATGTAAAAGTTTGTCTCCTTCTGTATTATCCTGTTGTTAATGCTGCTCTCAGGGCCATGCATATACGTAATATGTGCCATGATGCTGACTTGGTCGGAATGGTAGTATTGACTCTGAATTGCATTTTATGGATGAAGGGTGTAGTTTTCTACAAAATCCACAATTGATAATATGGTCCCAATGGGAAAGTCGTCCCTCCATTTTCTATACTTCTCATCCTTCCATTGCACTACATGCACATGTTGAACATACTGCTCGGTTTTCTTGTATAACTCCATAAAAAAATCACATACTCATACTTGTTTCCATGAAACCAAGGGTCGTATTAGAATGTGACCTTTAAAGAATGTATATGTAGAAATTGAACATGTAAGAGGAAAAACATGCAATAATCATTTTCACCTGTGACTTCACCAATGCAATCTTTTTATTTTCCTTCTCACTATCTGATTGATAGGTTACGTACTTGAAGCTCTGTATCTCCACGCTCATATTTCCAAATTGATGCTCATCGCTTCCATGAATGAAATGGTTCAAAAGAGCAAACCCGCTGCACCTGGAACAATTCCCATATAGACATGATTTTCCATAGTATTTTTTTTCCTTCATGCCTTGGACACATGATGTTGACGATAACATCTCAAGATGCATTTGGTGGTATTACAAATTCATTGCAACCCTGCTCAAGGTTAGTATGAAAATCACGAAATATATGTTTATACATGTCATAAAAATATTCATATTCTACATGGTATCTACAACAGCATGTGTTTCAATCAATGCATAATCAATGCATATACGAACGTACCATGGTTTACATTTCTCAAAGGACCTTTGGACCAGGTTCAATTGTGTGTGCTCATTCCTGAATCTCTTATAGAGTTCAGTTTGTGTTGTGTCAAGGAAGTGTTTGATGTGGGATTCACGTTCAGTAGAACCTTTTCTCAGCTTTAGAACATCTCTTTGATTAGATTAAGGTCGGGTATGATCATGCCAAAACATTTGTACTAATTCCTTAATAACATTAATTAGCTTCATATCTCGACGAGGCAACCTGCCGACAAAAGCCCAACAATATTTTCCACCTGGAGTCTGAAATTTTTCTCTTATAACATAGTACTTTTGAATAGTTTTTCTATTTAATTTAAGTATTTGAGAAGTGTGTGAAAGGAGGCGACATTGCAGTGTGGACTTTCTTACAACTGATTCTGATAACACATGGCGATTCACAAAAAGATCTTTAGTACGGGACGTCTTCCAAATCGCATTAGAAACAGATTGAAAATTTCTAACAATACGATTGTTAGCCTCTAAAATATAACCATATTTATGCCCAGAATTCTCCCAACAACAACTGAACAATTTGAATTTAACAAACATAGTAATAATTGACATTTACCTGCATCGCCTTTGGATTCAAAATATTCCTTCATTAATTTGTTACATTGCCAATCGATAGTGCGTTTGGGAAACTTACCTTCAAGGCCTAACAGACAACTTTCATCGACATGGATACGTCTAGGAGTTCTTTTTCTTATAGTAGAAAGTCGAGGTAGGGAAGGTGGACATGAGCTACGGATCCTAGTGATTCTTTGTTGTGGTGCTTCATTCACATGTCGGTCCATATTAGGAGTGTGCTTGACATGGTTGTGGTCTTCTTGGAGAGATTACAAATTAATCATTGCTCCTAGGTCCAACACTTCATACTTAGCGTCTCTCAATACACCTATGTCTTCAAGAGCTTCAACATGGCTCGTTGATGGATTGTTGGTTGGAGACTGTGTTGATGTTGGAACTAGAGTTGGGTCCATTGGACGCAACAACTTCACCCGTGGTTCTGAAGTAGAGGTTGTTATGTCATCAACTCTATTAAGATCGGTTGCAGTATTAGTGGAAATGTTTGGAACATGTCTCACTCTCTCCATTTCCAACTTGGCCTTTTCTCTTAGCTCATTTTCCTTTTCAATGGGAATATTCCTTCTAGTTTTTCTTAGTCTGTTATGTGAGTTTCTCATATCCAAAAGTTTCTTTATCAAAACTATGAGGTCTACCCCTGCATAAGAAGAAAAAAATAAGGTGTTAGTTCCATTATACAAGATACATGGTGCATTCCGACATAATTAACTAAATTACATATATGTTAGTATTCTAATTATTGGCATTGATACATAAACATTGATTAAAGTTTTCTCTTTATGTTCAAACCAAAGTTTCATTTCTATACTCTATTTGAGTTAAGTATCGGATAGTCAAGTTTGCAGGTATTACAGCTATAGGATTATGACTTCCTTTGTGTTAAAAAAGTATTGTAAGTCAAAAGAAGATGAATGAATGAGGAGGTTGCAAATCCCTTGAAAAAAGGAGAAATCATTGAGGTAGAGGAATCCCTGTCAAACTCAAAGGCATGTTATGATAAATCTAGCATGAAAAGGAGAGCATGGAAAAGTTGGTGAACTGTTCAATATGGACCCTCTCCCATGATTGCTTCCAAGGTTTTTATACAAATTGAAGAGTCTCAATAGAGAATCTCATCTATTCCATCCTTGTGGGAAATCAACTTATATTCATGTGCAAATGATTATTGGTCTACATTTCATACTTCATCTTGTATAGAGAATATGGACAAATTGGTGAACTATTCAATATGGACCCTCTCCCATGATTACTTCAAAGGTTTTTTTTTAAATTGAAGAGTCTCAAGAGATAACTTCATCTATGCCATCATTGTGTGAAATCAAAATATATTGATGTGCAAATGTAAATTAGTTAACATTGTTAGGATATTTAGACACTTAGGAGTTAGTTAAGATCAAATTGTGTAATATATCCGTTAGGTAAAAGTGTGTTTCTTTAGTATGCATTAGTATGCATTTGTAAATATTCTAATCCGACAGTCACGATATGTTTTAGACATAGAGTGATCCGACGGCTCAACTTCTCTTAGATCATACCTACCATTGATCCGTGGCTTAACACCCGATTGGTCTATGATCTCTATTTAAAGAGCATAGAGGATCCTTGGCTAGTTGATCGATTATGACAAGCTCATGTAACTTTCTTTCTTTTGCATAATAAATTGCTCCAAGTAGCTATTTGGCTAGGGCCGTGGACTGTTTTCCTCTCGAGGGCTTTAACCACGTGACAAACATTGGTGTATTGATCTGTGATCTGTTTGTGTGAAGAGGTTTTTATTGGTGTTCGGTCCTTTGGGAGTACCCTATGTACCCTAACATGGTATTAGATCTTTTATGAAGAGTCGCTTTCGGTTTTGATCAAGATCTGGAACGGGTGTTGCTAAAACTTTTTGAAGGATTTCTGGTTCTATATTTTCTATGCATTTATGGCCTATGGGAGCTGTTCCATTGCGTCCAGAGCGCTGTTTCCATTTGAAAATAGTTTTCGTTTCACCGAAAATCATTTCCGTTTGTTCCAGAAACACCCATTTTGGCAAATCTGAAGGTATAATGTTACAGTGACGGATTTGTTTTATTTATTTTTAAATCTCTCATATTTTATCAGTCTTATAAATAGATCTCTTTGTTTTAGTCTCAGACTGTTGCCTTCCCTGGCTACGTATTCTCTTTTTCGTGCACCTTGCGCGATCGCGGTGAATCATAAACAGTGAGGGAAATTTTTTTTTCTTGTCTTCTCGGCTACGTATGCTCTTTGCCGTGCACCTTGTGCGATCACAGCAAATCAGAAATAGCGAGAAAACTTGAAAACATAGACTTTCCGGGTAAGCTAACCCAGATCTAACCCCATTGTGTGGAAAAAGTTTTTTTGTTTTTGTTTTTCGTTTTTTTTGTGATTTGCAGGAAAAGAAAGCAAGCACGGAAAATGAGAGAGAAGAGTAAAAAAAAAAACCCCTTTCCTCTTTCCATAGTTTTACGTACCTTTTAAACTTAGCTCACTTGGTCCAAAGTTGCTTTACACCTTGATAAGTCTTGAGTTCAATTCTTATCAAGCTACTTTTTAGTGCATGCAATTTCTATTTTCAAGTTACTTTATTGTAAAAGTGAATCTCACATAAATAAAATAAAATAAAAGTGAGTCACTTAAGTCTTTTAATTTATTGCCGCACTATTTAAAAGTCACATTATTGTAAAAGTGAACATCACTTATTCTATAAAAGTGATTCACTTCAAAGCAACTTTATTGTAAAAGTGATTGTCAAAGGTTGATTTTGGGAAGAGGGGGCTTCTTTTTTTAGTTGGTCAAGTTAATATCTGCCACGTCACTATTGGGGACATCTTGAACATTTTCTTTCATTAAGCATAACTTCATCACTCAGAATCAGTTTTAAGTGCCGTTTTTTTAAACCACATATTTTTTTGAGCTCTTTGCATCCAGACAGTTATTTTCTGTTCTTTCAGCCATTATTCTATAGTATGGACACCCATTGTGATATTATACTTACAAGTTCTAACTAAACTATTTCTCATGGAAATATCGTATGGAAGATGTTCTGCGAAGTAGGGGACTTTTCAGGATAACCTTAGGGAAAGAAATAGAACCCACTGATGATGATAAGAAAATTAAATGGGCAAATATATGTGATGAAGCTCGTGGATTGATTGGGATGTCAATCTCTACTGACTTGCGATTCCACATATATGGCATTGATGAACCTGATAAAGCTTGGGAAAAATTGGAATCTGTGTATGGTAACACTAGTACAAAATGAGGAATTAGCTACTAGGTGACTGAAAATTCTAGTCACCACAGGTTTTCCAAGTGATTTACTACTAAATATGAGCAATTTTGATTGACTCAACTATAAACGACTAAAATTAATGACTAATTTA
>LPNX010986038.1:10304-88529 GCA_001517045.1 Pseudotsuga menziesii
TTCTACATTAATGACCATGATTTCTTAAGGAGATGGTTTTTCTCTAAACATGCCCTGCAGTTTGTCAATCTGCAAACCCTTATTTCTTATTTCAACCATTAATTCTCAAGGTATGGTGAAGATTCTATCATCCATAGCATAAACAAAATCATCCTCATCCATTTAATTAATATCATCAGTATGGTCACAATTATTAGGAGTTCTTTCGTGGGTGTGGTCAAGGACCTGAAGAGTCAGCATGTGCTCTCTGGATGAGGACCCTTGCAAGGTCTAAACCATGGTTCTTCATCTCAATGTTACATCTTATTGTTTCAATGAATATATTGCTGTGGGACAGGCATATAACATATCAGCAATTTTAGGGAAAATGTCGAAAAATATCGGCAATTTCAAGAAAAATATCAAAATATATCAGCAAACTTTAAAACAATGAAAAAATATTAATCGAAAAAATTGGAAAATATTGACAAATATCGTTTTTTAAATTTTAATATATCATGATATATTAAGGTGATATTATGATTCCTTTGAAAATCTTGTGATAGATCATGATATTGCTAACGTTATCGTGATAAATGCAACTATGCTTGATCTTCCACCATATCCGTAGGCTCCAATGGTTCATGCAACTTTGGCTCTTCAATTATTTTATTCCTGTCCCATTCAACATTCCTTCTTGGTTGGAAATTGGGCCTAGATGCATTTGACTTTGTAGTCCCCTTCCCAATTTGATCAAATGGCTGCCCATAGTTACGTAACTTGCAGTCACCTTTCCCACCCTTCAACAAGAATGATCATCACATCCCGTGTTGGGTCATTGTCATTCATAGGTCTTGGCTTTGCTTCAGCTTTAGAAGTGGATGCCTTAGAAGAGCCGAACAAATCTACCTTTCCTGAATAAGCCACATTATCTTCAATTTTTCCTACCATTTCATTAGCTTCTTTCTATATCTTTTGAAGCCTTCTCTATTAACAAGAAACCAAAGTTTCCTTCTAATGCATTTACACAGTAAAGAAGAATAGCATTACCTTGGGGTCTAGTATCTTTTGGAATTTTCTCAATCAACTCTTGGAACTTCATATTAAACTCTCTCACCATTTCATTTTTCTTTTTTCTCAATGCTTTAGAAGTTGGGCTCGACTGAGGGTTTGCTTGAACTTGACTTGAACTCAGCTTGGAATTGGACTAGTTTGAATTTTATGACTGAGTTTACTAAAAATACATTAAAATATTAAAATTTTAATGCAAAAAATAAATTCTAAAGATTCCAAATCATTGGAGAAAAAATATGGAAAGTCTGCTAATGCATATACCCTGTAAAGGAGTATATATCAAAATGGTACCAAGTGCAATACATAGCTGCAACAAAATACATAATCAACTAGGATCTAAATGGCCTCTTTGGGAATCTTTTATTTGACATCAGCTTTACCTCATCATTTCTGTATGAAACTTGATTGTGCATATGAAACTATGTGGATTATCATTGTTGGTTTTGAACCCTGTTGATGATGATGATTAACGTCCACTGAGACCAACTTTGGTCTATCGGACCTAAAGAAGGATAATACTTTACTTTAAAATCTTGTTCCTGTGCTCAAAAAGTTTTTCAAGCTCACTATAGTTTTGGCAAGTTAGGAGGTTATAAAGGTTTGTATTGTAGCAAATACTATGAAACTTAGATCTAATGTGGGTGTAAGCAGGGCACTCTAAGAGAAAGTGATTTTCATCCTCAATGCTCATAGACTCACACAGGTGGCAAACCCTTTCCTCACACCACAATTTCTCTTGTTAATCACATGTTGAAAGTTGAAACATTACATGATTTACATTATTTTTCAAATTTACCAAGACCAAGGTACCATCTGCAATGTTTTTGATAGATAATTAGTAGAGTTAGTGAATAAATTTCTCAGAAAACCTAGCAAATATCCTCTACTCTTAGCAGATTGTATTTTCATATAATATTAGATATTGAGATAAAAATACTAGCTAAAGTATATTAAACAATATTTGTTATGCTTAGACGTACGCCCTCTAAGTAGCTCCACCCTAGTTTTCAAACAATTAGTCATTCTTATCCTTTTATACACATATAGCGTGGTTCTATTGTCATTCATGTGTGCCTTTAGGGTTTAGGGTGAGAGAATCTAGGGTTTAGGTAAAAGTTAAAAAAATGTTTTTTCTCCAAAAGGACACCATAGCTTGTAAGTTGTAAGGAAGCAAACGATATCAACTCAGCTAAGTAGTTGCAGACTCGAGCGAGTTGGACCAGTTTGGTATCAAACCGGTCTCGATCTAATTTGAACACCTGGGTTGGTACCATCAAGGGTCAACTTGGGAAACTTGGCCAAAGTTTGAGTCTGAGTAGTCCAAGTTTTAAAACACTAGTTTCTTAAACTGATTGAGCTCTGGTCTCTAGAAGGAGGAATGGCTTGAGGACTAAAGGAGGAAGGACACCATGTGAGGAAGGGAGAGGTGCCAGATGTAGTTTGGTGGTGGAGGAGATCCAACGTGAGGGTAAACAAGGAAAATGACATTAGAAGGGGGATGCATGTAAGGAGACAATGGGTGTAGGTTGTGAATAGGTGTAGACGCATATTAATGAAGAGATGCAACCAACAGTTTAGGACGGAGATCAAAGTCGTACGTCCACGATCCATATGGGTACGCTTGAGATCCATACAGGTACAAATTCCAATAACACTAGCTCAGGGTTCTTTCTTGATCATCTTGGGTATTTGAGGGGAGGTCGTACAACTGGCATGCAAAATGTATACTTCCGTAGGATCCTGTCTAGAAAATGGTCTCCTAAGTGCACCCCCCGTAATTCTAATGGTGGTGGCGGGATGAAAACCATAGTTAGATCTTTGAATGCCAAGTTCTTTAGGGTGGAGAAGGAAAAGGTGATTTACCAAGAACTTGTCGGTGGGCTTGACAAACGTGTCATTAATTTGATTCCAAACTTTGAGAGCATGGATAGAAAATATCCAGTTGTTAAAACCCTACATGCGAGTGAGATCCCTGTAAAGATGGTTGCAATTCCTACCCAGGTAGTGGGGAGTGTTTCCCTATGCATGAGGATATTCTAGTTGAGATAGTGCTAGTGGAGGAACCTATTGTAGCTCCTTTCATGGCTCAACCAAAGGCTCCTGTTATGTTGATCACGATGATTTCAACTTCTTCCTTGCAGGAAACAAAGAGTACTTCAAGGGATGCATGCACCTTGAGTCACAAAGAGTCATCTTGTATTTTTTGTGATGCATGTTGAATGTGGAAGCCTTCAATCAATGGACTCTGTTAGGATGGGAATCTAAAGAGATTTCGTTGAACTCCTACTGGGATTTGGGAGCGAAATGTGTGTGCCTTCTTTTCTACCCATATGTGACTGCTTAACATGTTTATAGTTTGACACTTGGAACATTGCTTTCTCTTTAGCTTATGTGTAATCTTAGAAAATAGATTTTGACCCATAGGATCATGTCCAAGTTAACTACTTGTTATGGATTGAGTTTCCTAGCCTTCTAGCTGACATGTGTCCATTAGTAGATATGTTTGGTCAACATTATGGCAAATTGTTTATCCCAGACGGTCAACGTAACTCCTTCCATGCCTCCTCATGGGTTTGTGTTGAGGTGGCTTTGAAACTAAAGCTTCTTTCATTCATTTCAATATACACTATATACATGGATTACATCAGTAGAAAGTTTGATATTTGAACTTTCGAATGCATGCTTTGCATGTTAGGCCCAAGATCACTTGATTTATGATTTCCCTCAATGCCAACCTATACCAAGGGAGGGTAATGGGGAGGGGATACACTCACCTACTCCAAGTTCAGGTACGGGAGGCACCTATGTGGCCTCAAAGCCTAGGGTTGATGGCAAGGGATCCATTGGGACAGGTATAGGAGGTGAAGTTCATGATAGTGTTATCGATGGTGGTTCTGGAGGAACTGGCACTGGAGTCGGTGGCAACAAAGTGGCTGTCCCAACCTCAAGTGTAGATGTAGGCATAGGGGTTGGTTCAACTTCTGGCACAGGAACAAGTGTAGGTAGCAAAGGTGCAAGTGGCACAGGTGCTAGTCTACCCAAGAGGTATGGTGGCCCCAGGCTCCATTCTCAAACCCTAGCGCATCAGTGGAAAGTGGTCAACCTAGTATCTCTCAGCTAAGAGACCTAGAGGTGAAGGCTAAGATGCATCAAAGGGATGGTAGTAGTGTGGAGGCTGAGTAGGGGTGATAGGTTAAGTCTTCCAAAAGGAAGGTGATCTCTACCCCCACACATGTAGATAAGCCAGTTGGTGCAACGAACCTATAAAGAAAGTCCAAGGATGTGCTATTCCAATCTAAAAGCTTTGAGATGGCCAATCGATACAATAGCCTAGGTTTCAACCTCATGTTGGAATGATTATCTCAATAATGTCCTAGAATGTGAGAGGGATGACAATTCCCAGTTGTAAGCAATGTGAGAGGTGTGTTGTCTGTCGAATGCACACCCTCAGCAGAAATATTTTGGACTGTTGTTTCCCAAGTGGGAAAGGTGTGGCCTTGGGAGCAAGCAAAGAGCCAGGTGCTGTCACCTGATTCTAGCTCCTCCGTTTAGGCTAACTCCTAACGAAGCCAAGGAGGGTAGTCCCTAAAAAAGAGTTATCTAAGGCTCTTATTGTTAAGGTGTTCTTAGATGAATGGTATGAATTAGTGTTGTTTAGGAGTTTTTGATATACACAACAATCAATTAAGCAATCCAAGTTTGCTATTTTGCAAAACATAATATAAGCAGCATAAGAAGACTAAATTCAAAGCATCCACAGCATGAATAAATTAGAAATAAAAGGACAAATGGTCCAATGTCAGATAATGCACGAATTAAAAGACTAGTGCCTTATATGGAGTCAAAGTGCTAGGGATGCTGAAATACCAGTCTTTGATGTTTGTGAGATCATTTTCCAAATGCTCTTGGTCGATTTTATTGTGTATTTTTTAAGGTGATCTTGTTTATTAAGGCTAAGGGAATTTCCAACAGGTACGCAAGGTACTGGAAATCTAACCAGAAAAATATTCTAAGTGGCCTCGTTCGAAGACATGTTGGATCGTCCAGTTTGTAGCAAGGCATTCAATAACTTTCCAACCACTGCAAACGAGGAGAGCTACCTAGCGCCCATAGTAAAGATTTGCCCACATATAAATATTATCGCGTTCAACGCCGGTTCGTTGGTTATGGGGTGATAAATTTTATTATGATTGTACTTGGAGTTAAGTGTGTGAATTAACAAGTTATAGTGCTTTTGGGTATCTTGAACGGGTAGAGCATACACACTGTAGAATAGTAAGATCCAATTTTTAGGGGATGTGTGAGTTGAAGATTTTATTAACAAACAAAACTCTCTGACATAGAGTGCTCTTGATCCACCTTATGGTGAGATTCAAGAGTCTTATCTAATCTATGATGCGAATGCAATGCAAAATGCTCTTCAATAGAGAGTGCTCTTGACTTGTCTTATGACAAGTTCAAGAGTCTTTAGGTTCTTTTTATGAAATATAAATTAAAAAGCAAAGATACACATGAAGAAGTAGCATGCAAGTGATGAAAATTAAATCTAGCAATTAGTGGAAATAAACTAAGTCTAACAAAAGCAATCTAATCTGAGCAAGAAAAAACACAAAACACACTTCCCCCAAATAGGGAAAGTAGGAAAAAGTGTGGGAGGCTTAACCCCACTTAGCCTTTTTATTTATTAATGATTACAATGAAAGGGATTTTAACCCTTGAAAGAACTTGAAACAACAGAAAGAATCCTTAATGGCTTTTACAAAGGATGTATTTAAAGTTTGCCTTCTTGTTTTGCACTCCTTTTCAGTCTTCAAGCCTTTGGACTTGCTCTCTTGGTTCACTTTGTCCTTGGTATCTACACAAGAAAACCAAACACTCATGTACCCATTATTGTTAGCAAACAAAACTAATCTAGATGCAAAAATATTTAAATTAATCTAAATACGAAATTGCAATTTTTTAGTCCTTTTTTTGAATTAAAACTAGGAAAAAAGTACATGCAAAAAAGGGTGAAAGAAGGCTGAAAATGATGAAGAAACGCGACAACCAATGAAGGGATCACATGGCTGCAAAAAGGAAGTAATGGGCAGCCAACAAAAGGATGAAAGGTGGCTGCAAAAAGGGGAGGAAAAAAAGCTCAAAAATTGCCAAAACATGGCTGCAAAAAGAGCCCAAAAAAGCTGAAAATGGAGGAGAAAGAGGGCAGCCAACAAAGAGAGAAGTTGGCTATAAAAAATAGGAAAATGGGACAGCCAAACAAAGAAAAATATGGATGCAAAAAAGGGTAAAAACAGAGCAGCCAACTAGGAGAAAAGTGGCTGCAAAAAATCGAGAGAAAGAGAGCGATAAAGAGTGAAGAAAAGGAGAGCTAAAAACAAGAGAAAAAAGGCTAAAAACAAGGGAAAACAATGAAGGAGAAAGAGGCAAGAAAAGTGAAAAAGTAAGCCAATAGAATCAAGGTATAAAGAGGAAGGAAAAGGTAGATCTAGAAGAGAAAGAAGGAAGATGGGTGGAACTTGTAACCGAGGAAAAGATTTTAAGTTTTGATTAAGAAGGATGAGGAAGAGCCCCTTCTAGACGTGTTTTTTGAAGTTGGAATCAAATGCTCTGAAGACCCTGCATGGTGAAAGTATTAGATTTAAAAGACTCTCGCTTCGTGAAGAGGTGGTTCGACTTCAACTCCTTCTCCACCTTTGGTGATACTTGAAACACAATTCTCAATCAACAAAACACAAGATCAAATACCAAAATGCTAAATCACGAAAACATTTGAAAAACAATGGTATAACTAACTACTTCCTGTTCACTTCAGACATTCAAGAAATTTTGCATAGATAACCAAGTTAAGACGCTAAATGGCTATCCTACCGTGCTAGATTTATAGCCCTCCCGAGCTAGCATTGATTAAATATTTTGCAAAAGATAGAGAATAGGGTAAGAACGAGATCACCTCACAAGATGAAAAGTATACTCAAAGAGCCCACGCATAGACCTCCAAAGTCACTTTATTCCATTAACAAATATCGGTTACAAAATTGGTAGAGTTCTCTTGCACATTCTCCATCTGAAAATGGGAACAAGAGACCCTTATTTATACAAAAACGGAGAAAGATAGGGCTTAAAACCCTAGCGCATGGATCAAGGAGAGATTAAGGGGGCGCAACCCTCACTGACTGAAGCTTCGGCAGTTGATTCTGAGTTGTACTGATCACTAACTAAGATGCAACTAAGTTGGAGTAATGGGGGGGGGTGAGGTGACCTCAATCCCCCTCGGTCTTATCACCAATCCAATAGAAACGTGCCAAAGAAGGAAAAATGTCCATGCATGGAGAGGGGCACAAATCCCAAGGTGAAGTTCACTGTAGCACTCCGATACTAACTTAGATTAGCTAGGACTTGATTGGAATCTTCCCATATGCTTTTTGCCGAGCTAATTAGCCCTTTACTTTATTCAATTTGGTCTTTTTTGGACATATTTTGATTTTCTCCATTTAATTAAATAATTATTATTTTAATTAAATATTCTTCATTTATTGATTTTGAGGAAATATTTAAATCAAAGAAAAATAATCATGCAAAACTTAGGATAAGTGTGTCTAGGGATTAAATGAGTGTTTTTGCTTAGAAAACAAGTCTTTATTTGCCAAAAACACCCCCTAGACCACTTAATTAGTACAAATTAAAAATTTTCAATTAAACCATAGTAAAATGGTTTAATTAATTGAAAATTTTAATTATTTCTTTATAGTAAAAAAATTAAAAATTAAAAAGTTTTATGCATCCGGGATTTTTTTTTCGGACAATGTTTTAATGCATCCCGGGGCTTAGGAAATGACCATAGAACATACAACTAGTGTCTAGTAGGTTCATATTCATCAGTTGGACTCTAATAACTCCCCAAAAGGCCCAAAATTCAAAATCGGACATTTCAACTTTGGAGGAAGTAGGAGAAAACCTCATCGATTATACTCGGCTAAAGACAAAGCATAATTGACAAGGAAAAAAACTCCCTGGAATACCTTAGTTGAAAATTAAGTCTAAGGGGACCGAGCCACTCAAAACCCCTACTAGCACACTTTATTACAAAAACCCGTTGGGGCATGGTCATTTCATCACAAAAATAAAAATGACTAGCCAAAATTGGCTAGGCATAAAATTATGAACCTCTGATACACTGGATATGAACATGGATCATGTTCATCAATTGGCAGCTCAACGGAAGGTTCAACTATTGTACAAAATAGTTGGTAACAAAGTGTCTTGCAGCAACTTCGACTGTATGTAGCCTACTTATAGGAGGTTAAATCAGTTGCAGAACATAATGATTTATTGTTGGAATGGGCCTTTTTGGGCTTTGGATCATTGTCAAGGTAGTGGAGGGGTGTTGGTTGTTCTCTCACCCTCCTTGCAGAGCTTTGTGTTGGCTTTAGGGTCAGATCCAAAGGATGCATGTGTGTGGCTCAGGGTTTTGTTACAAGATCAAGTGATTGGGTTGTTTGAAGTCTATTTCCTGAATGGTAGCTCAGATAAGAGAAAGTTATGGGATTGGATGGCCTCTTCTCTGCCAACTGCTGAGTGGATTAATGGGGGCAACTTCAACATGTTTGAGTGGGATGGAGACAGGTGCAGTGGCAGAGGGGTGATGATCATCGGCATGGAAAAGTAAGCTTGGTGTAGGTGCAAGGACGGATGGCATGTGTTCAACCCCAACTAGGAGCAACAGGGATTGGATAATGGGGGGTGGTTCACTTGGACCTGTTGCCGCCTTTCACACACCTGGGTTACGTGGCAGAAATCTTCAAGCCACTCAGTGTGTCCTTGGGGGTAAGTCTCGAGTCAAGGCTGTCACCTTGTTCTTGACTCCTCCATTCAAGCTAACTCCTAATGAAGCCAAGGGGGGTAGACCTTATTAAATTACTAAGGCTAATTACTTAGTGTGATGGTGTTATATTGATTAAGTTATTTAGGAGTTTTGAAATTAACCGATGGAAACAAAAGATAACAAGATGCAAGATTTTAAGCAGATAAGCACAGTAATGACACTCAATATATATATAATCGAAAGAATTGATCAAATAAATCACCAGTGCCTTAAATGGAGTCAACAGAGAAAACAATGTGCTTGCATGCGCTTGAATGAATGTTTTGCAATTGTTTCTTGGTAGATTTTAAATTAATGTAGAATGTGAATGAATTAAATTAGGCGAAAAGGGGACTCCAGATATACCCGAGGGGTACTTGGAGTATGTCCAAAAGTGAACTTTCACGGCTACCCGCAAGGTGTTTGTGGGCTGGAACGGATTCTCGAAGACTATTATTCATAACGCACCCGTCAAGGTGTGACAGAGATCGGCGCCTCGAGGTCACTTTCCAGTTGTTCCCACTCCTTTGCGGTTTTTGCCACCGCTTACAATTTGTTCAAGGCGTTGGATTTTCACCTGATGGTATGTCAATTTGGGAGGTGAAGACTAATTAATCTAGTAACTCAAGTGCTTTTGATGCAGCTTGACTGATCGGACGAACCACAACCAAGTACAGAGCATGCACATTGGAGTCTTTGTTATTTTTTAGTAAATTTTAAAAGAGGTGTTCTTATTAAAAAGAAAACCCTCCAGGAACCTCTTTCGGTCCAAGTGGACCTCAATCGAGGAATCAAGGAGGGGTTGATTTTATTATGATTACTTAAAACAATTAAAGATAGTAGATGAAGCATAAACAAATAAGCAAACCAAAATTTTCTAATTAGACTACCACGATCCTTTCTTCACCTTTCGGCTCAAAAGGAGGCTCATGGGGTAAGTATTAAAATTACTTTGAAACCACCAAATATGGAATATGACAATGATTATAAGTCAAAGTATACTACCCCTGCAGATTAGCACTACACTAGATTGAAAAAAGATGAAAAAAAAGTAAACAATGACATGGACGTGAATCCACTCAGGGGGGATGGTGAAAGAGCCTATTCGAAAAGATTTTTCTTTTTATTAGCAACAATTACAATATCAGCAAACTAAAATTAATTCATTTGGTCCTTATATGGAATGAGACCAAAGGCTTACAAATTGCAAAAATTTGAAATTTTGGGAAGACGGAGACCCCCTGGGGAGTTTCGAATGGTCCAAATATGCTTTCCGGACAGCACCTCCTCCTCTTTTCTGTTACACCTGCTAAAAACCAGCAAGCTTATCATAGTTAAATATGTCCAAAAGTACTTTTGGATGAACAAACTTTTTACCCAAAAATTCTAAGTTAAAACTAGTTTTTAAAGAAGCGGAAAAGGAATCAAGGAAAGCAAGCTTTCCTTGGGATCTTGGCCAGCTTTGGGGGCAGCCAATATGAAGCTCTTAAATTGCTGAATATAACTTTTTAGATTCTAAGGAAACAACCATGCATTCAACAAGCTTTAGATCTACTTTCATAGCCTTGAAAAATGACAATTTTCCCTAAAACTAGATCTAGAATGCTTGTAAATTTTCTTTTAAGAATGAGATCTAGTTTATCAGCTTTAAGGAAGCAAGATCTATGTAAAATAAACTCTAAAATTGATAGATCTAAACAATTTTAAAGCTGCAAACAAGTAATCGGACTGATTTTAGAAAAATTTGAAGGAGGAAGAGGAAAAGAAGAGCATTTATTGCTGGAAGCCTTGAAGATCAACCGTGGAGCTTTCAGTGGAATGTCAAGGGACTATGCCTTTGAATGGTTTTGGAGAGAGTGAAGAAGCAAACTAAATCAGCATCCTCTCCAAGCTAGGAACCTGCAACTGAATCCAAAGACTTGCCAAAATACTTGTGAGATCCAGTTAATACATACATAGAGATTTCAGAATGACATGCATATAAACTTATAAAACATGTTGAATTTAGATCTCTAAACATGCATCAAAAAGGAAAGAGATGGCCAATAAACTTATTAACAAACTCCTTTCTTATCAAGATTATAATAAACTTATTATCAATCTTAGCAATGAATCCACAAACAATCAGCAAATTATGAACATAGATACAGGTTACCTCATTAAAACATGGCAATGTTCATCCACACATACAATGACATGACACCATCTTGCCTCCAAAGCTTCACTTTATTCCAATAGCAAAAGATATTACACAGTATTACAACAGCAATGGCTCCTCAATCCAACTCTAACTAACTCAGAAAGGAGGCAGCCATGCCTTATTTATACGAAAAATTGAAACCTCAGCCCAGAGGGGGTGCAAATCCCAAGGAGATAGACAACTGCAGCTGAAGGAGAGTCCATCAATGCCCGATCTGAAGCTAAACTGAGCTTCTACTGAGTTTGAATGTCAATCGGGGGGTTGATTGAGCTAACACATCAACCTGCTGAATGAGTCATCAACCACAGAGCTCCCAGAAGAGCCCACATGTGTGGAGGAGAGAGAGAGGGCGTAATTCCCCATAAAGGAGGCTAAAGTTCAACTCTGGATCTGCCCTGATTAGCCCCTTCAGTCAAGGAATTGCAATCTCTGGTTAATCAGGTGCCGATGAGACTGATTTCAATCAAATCGGTTGAGAATCCATTGATCTAGTATTTTGGATTTGCTCCATTATTCATCAATTTATTAATCAAAATAATCAATAATTGATTTTTTGGGGCTTTCTGACTTGAGTGATGGAAAATCACTCAAAACTTGGAAAAAGTGGGTCTATGGGTTTACATGGAGCTCTTAGCTTGAAAATGAGCAGCCCCATGACTGAAACTGATTATTTGACCCACTTTTATTACAAAACCAATTTTTCCAATTAGACTATTAAAAAATAGCCTAAGTTTTGGAAAAATTAAATTTTAATAAAAAACACTGAAAAAATTAAAAAAAATTAAAAACCTAGGGGGACTTAGACATGTTCATATGACTCAACCATAATGCCTAGCATGTTTATACATTGACACATAGACTCTAATAACCTCAATAGTCCTAAATGTCAAACCGACCACCCCAACTTTGGAGGTATTGAGTGAAAAACTCAGAAATTATCAGTCGTTTATTCAACAACCAATAATAACCAAGGGAAAAAACACCCTGGGCTGATCGGATTGACAAATAAAGTCTAAGAGACCGAGTCTTTTACAGACATTATCATGCTAGAACATCTTATTACAATTCCCCCATGGGGTATGAATATGTGTTATAGTACAACAAGCACTTCTAAGAAGCACTTCCAAAGGTCTTCCGAAGTCCGAACAAATCATCTTTGTCCGTTTCACGAGGCTCACTTGATAAAAACCACTAAGTACAACTTAGGTGGTAACAGGACCCACTATAGATTGGATAGCTTATATACAACATTGAAAAGAGCATTGTAAGTACATAGCATTCTTGCCTCAATAGTATCATGAGTTTTTGGAGAATCAATCTTTTGTTCTTGCATGATGAATGTTTCTTGTCCATAATTAATTAACACCACTGACATTCTTTTTTAAATGCATGGTCTTCTCTTGAATGTATTGTTTTTAAATTTTAATTAAGCTATGAATAAGAAACCTTCCATATTGAGAGTTATTTCAGAAATCAGCTTTTTGTTTCTGTAAGAATCATCAGTGGAAGGCCTGTGAAGGGGATTCGAGTAAAGACCAACAATACTGATGCCCAACCATATCTTCACTTGTCTGATCTAATGTTTCTTGTCCCTTGAAAGTCATTCTGTGGCATGTTAACCTGCTATCCATGGAATATCACTATGTTGCATGGAATTCTCTTTAAAGTCGTCCAAAGTAATATCATGAATTCCATTGATACATGTTACAGAAAGGAACCAGAAACCTACTGACATAGATAAGAAAGCGCTTCTTACTACTTCGTTTACACTATTCAATCTAAATGTTTTCATAAATGCCAAACTCGAACCCCAGATATCATCATGAGCACAATTGTTTAGCTTATCTGATCTGTAGCATCAATCATAGATATCCACTACTCACTGAGATCCTTCACTTATTACCACTCTGCTTGTATTGATGTTCTACCTATTGAATGTCTTTTTTTTGTCTCACTTTCTTGCTGACCCTTAGCCAACCCTATAAAGCCCCTCAAGTTTTGAAGGGTTGCATATTAGTATTTGCAACATTTCTTCAGGATATTGAAACGATTCAACTCATAATTCTGTTATGTCCTTAGCTCATAGCCATATCAATGGGCATTGGTTAATTTTCTTTCAGAACTCAGCTGTCAAAGTTTTGGAATGATTGCGTGAGAGTTAAGGGTGGTAAAGACTTAGTATTTTGGGTAAAGCTTTCCTTGAAACTTGTTTTTGACCCATAAAGATCCTCAGAATGCCAATAAAATATACACAAGTATCTGTTTTTATTAATGCAATGATTTTCTCCAATAACTTTTGCAGAGCTGATTCTTCAGTTTGCAATACAAATCAAGAGACCCCACAAGAGCCATCTACACGAAGGCATAGTTTACTTTCACGGACTTTCACCCTTGGATGGCGTGATAGAAACAAGGTATTCGATGCTTTGTACATCATCTAGTAAGTAATGCTGACATATAAGTCTTAGTACCACTTTTATTAAGTATTAAACTTCTATTCTCTCTGTTTTCAGGTCACAGGAAGCCTTGATTTAGAGGCATTGTTGTCCCCAAAATTGTATAGCTCAGGAACTAAACCAGAGACTTATTTCAATGAGCATTCAAAATCCCCATTGGCAGAGAATAATTCAAATGGGATATCAAAAGATCATCATTCAGAAACAGACGAACAAAATATATCCTCGTAGCTCAACTTCAGTTTGGATGAGATGATTTACTAACAGTTTATTTGATCTCAAATTGGTTATAGGATTCCATATTTGGAGTAATGTCATCAGTACAAATCATCGCCATCAACACTCCAGGAAAGTTTCATGCTGGCACATGATGTACAAGGCTTCCACTCAGAATATCATGAAGTTTAAACATTACAGTCGATATCGAGACTACGAAATGGGTAGCTTCAAAATGAAGTAAGTTAATTCTGTATTTGAAGATACCCATGGGATTCGCCACCACTGAAGCATCGAGAAGTAATATCACAGATGTGGATTGTTCAGCTTCAAAGATAACATATGTAGCCAAAACTTCATCAGACGTCCACTATTATAAGGTGAGAATGCCTATGTTATAATGTTGTTTGGATGGTGCTGATACAGGAGCTTATTTGATTTGAAAAATTGAGTGTTTTAAAAATTGAGTGTTTTAAGGAAGTGGATTGTAGCGTTCAACATTTGATACTGACGCCATTGGCATCGATGTTCTGTGGGTTTATCATGGATTGATAAATAAATTATCGAGTCCTCACCAAGAATTATGTGTCTCTTTACGCCATTTATTGTATTTTTTAAAATTGATCTGTCCATGTACCAATATTAGCCAAAAACAATTGTAATGGAAACAACATGAGAAGTGGTATTCATCGCAATAAATTATGTTGGTATTGAAATTCCATCTCCATTTCCATATAACTAGCACATTTCTTGAGCAACTCAATCTGGCATTGAGTTGCAATGTTATCATCATATTTGTCATCTAAATTATTGAAAGTGTATCTGGTGTTATTTCCAAAATTACAAGTGCAAATAACATAGCATTCATGGAAAACAGGGAAGTCAACTAATGATATTACTTCTCGTATTTAGTGAAGTTCAAAGTTCAAAGTTAGTATGCATACCAAAAGAAGGGAACAAGTTTGTGTTTGGCAATATCGAATCATCGACAATAATGGATGCATGGTGGCTTCCCCATTTGTTCACCGAAAATTATCCTCTTTACCCTGCAAACAATGGGCTAGAATTGGCAAAATGCTGTGGAATAAGAGTGCGGAATACAATAAGCAGTTTAGCTTATGTTATTAATTTGTGAGTAGCTAAACAAGCAAGAATCCTGTAAAGAAGTTCCGTTTTCTATTAGTTTGAGCCTATCTTAGGTCAATAAAGAAAAAACTAGAAGCAAACGAGAATGTCAAACGTGAGAGAAAAAACATGTAAATTCTATATTTACTCACCTCTTTGTTGTTGGGGGATGGTTGTTGAAACTGGCATCATAGCATGTTGTTTTTTGGACTCCACAAGCCATTTAGGCCTCATTGATTATGTTTTTTGTTCTAGATATGTATTGCACAGTACACTCAATGCCATTTTGATATATTCACACTTATATGGTTTATGCATGAGTAGACGTTGGATATTTTGTCTCTAATGCTTTGCAAGCATGGATTAAAATCTTTAAAATATTATTTTTCTTTAAAATTATTATTTTATGTATTTTTTGAGTAATCCGAGTCATTAAATTCAAATCAGCCGAGTCATTACCGATTCATTACCGATTCCGAATCCGAGTCCGAGTTGACCCTTGACCGATTCTGAGTCCGAGTCCGAGTTTTAAAACATTGGTTGAAAGCTGTCTATCACTGTAATCACATGCCTAGATCTGCTACTCTAGTACTAATATAATTGCACAAATATACTCTTTTAGTAATCACACTGAACAGTGCTTAGTAATAAGTAAATACAAAATTTCATCCCAAGTGGGATTTTATAGATACATACCAGCTCTATTTTTTCTTTTGTGCTCTCTCCACCATTCACTCGTGAAGCCTATTGTAGAATATTACAAAACAGAACACTTGCCTTATAAACCCAGCATAGAATTAGTTCACTGCATTCCTTCTACCATGTGAAGTGGGAAAAGGTGAGAAAATCCAGTTTTTTATCTATATACTACGAGGCACAATACTTATATAGGACATGGTACTCAAATATACCTTAAATCATATTGTCTGTTTCTCCTCTGTTCTTACAAAAAATTGTAGATGTTTTCAGGCCTTGAATGTCAAGGGCGTTCCAAAAGAATATTTCACATACGCTCATGTTTTTAGATTTTTACATGGTTGATAACTACTTGGGTATGAACATAGCCCAATTATAGATTCTGTTAGTCATGAATATATATATATATATATATAATTACAAAAATAAAAATTTGAAATTAAACGTAGACCCAAAAAATACAATCATACATGCTAATTTTAAATATTTAAAATAAACAAATAAATCAATCAAAGTGGAGTGGAGATTTTAAATTAAACATAGACCAAAAGAAAATTTATCTGATCACCACTAGATGATCTTACCGAGCCCTAAGGGGATGGAATATTATGTTCATCTTCAAACACTGGAAAATGTTCCATTTCCGGATACTTGACCTTTTGTTGCAAAACCCTAATTTTCACCTCTTGCTCATCATTTTCCTTTTAGGTGTTCAACCTCAATTTTTTCCATAATTAGCTTAGTTTTCAACCTACTCACCTGTGCATTCAACACCTCATATTGTATTTGCAAGATAGATCAAATTCTGACATAATTAGCCTCCCAACTATTTCTCCACTTCTCCATTTTATCCAAAACTTGTGCCACTATTTCTAGCACTTCATCATTCAACTGTTCCATTCTCCTAACAATGAGGTCCCTATTCTCATTAAGGCTCTCCATCATGGATAAAATAATATTATACCAACTAACACTACCTCCAATTTTTCAGGTGACAAAACTATTCTTTCTTATCTAACTGATTGTAGCAAGTGAGTAATTGAGCCACATAATTACTAATTACTGAAATAGACGATTCATCTATTTGGAATTTAGTCAAACTTGGCAATGGTAGTTCTACAATTCCTCTACTCAAGTTCTCATCATCTTGCAAACCATATAGAGAGTTTCAAACAACATTCATATCCAGAATACATACCTTCAAAATGGAGAGAGCTTTGTCTTTGAGGTCTAGCTGACAGCAAGTGTTCTCAAGTGAATTTCCAATATTGAGCCACATTGCTTCAAAAAGACACCGCAAGTGATATTCTAATTCTTGAGAACCAACCCATCCCGAATAAGCTACAAGAAAACTGATGTTGAGAGAAGATTCTTACTAAACTAGTTATCCTCTAGAACCAAACAAATACCATCATACTCAATATCCCCAACCTAGTTCAATAGATATCCAACATTAAAATGCCTCCTCACCTGTGCATATAAGCATCGATTGTCAATGGATGTCAAACAACTCAAATTGCTAGGAAGACAAATAAGAAATCCCAAGGGAATAACCGGAATTATAAAATTGAAATTTGACTACAAGATAGCCTCCTTCTTCCAATTCCAAAATAGACCCTCAATTATGGATTGTAGGAGATTACCAACAGTATCTAAACCCATCCAAATTTCTTCATCCATGGTTTCTCAATTTGAATATTTGCTTTACTGCTAATGAAACTCACACTCAGGTAAACCCAAGAAATTATGCATTCCCCCAAAACTTGCTCACCATTAATCACATCTACTATAAGGATCAAAGCACTCATTACATCCATCTCTTCCCAAATGCTTTCTCACACAAAAAAACCCTTTGAATGTATCACACTTAATTCTCACTATCCTTCAAAGTTCGCGGACTTAAATGTAGGTCCTTGCATGATGTAATCATGCCGCATGGTGAAGTGACAATGATATCCATGGTTATTTATATGACTTTGAGGCATGAACTTAAGGGATCAAATCCCAAATTTCTTAGAAGCATGGGTAGGGGATGATGGATTTACTTATGTCCCTCCCATTTAGTTCCAGTATTCCTTTCTTGAGGTTGCATGCACAATTAGCTTGATGATCAACTCACTTATTTAAAGCACATAAAACATGGAAAAATTGCACTTTCTCAATTTCAGAGATCAATTGTTCTATTCACCACATTATACAACAGAGAAATCCATTCTTTAGGATCAATTTAAGGGCTAAGTGATGGATAATGATCATAGAGTCTCCAACCAATATTAAATGTCTTATTTGTTGTCTTTGAGCTTGTTTCAAACCTTGCCAATGTGGAAATTAAGCCCAAGCTTAGAACAAATGAACTCACAAAATTGCTTGAAAATATGCCAGAAACACTCAAGGAGACTACATATGTGATAATCCAAAAACTGTTGTTGATATTAATTTACATGAACCATCATTAAATAGATATAGGCTGCTCATAATGTAGATACTCCAAGGATTCGAAAGCTCAAAGATGCTATTCGAATCAGCACAAAAGAAGGCTTACTAAACTAGTCAAAATCCCCCATAGGTGCATAAAGCACTTTCCAAACCAGTCAAGATGCTCACGAATTCGTTGAATGAGTAAGTACATCTCATAAGTGATGGAAAGTGGAATTTATCATGATTTTATATGAGTAAAATAAGGGAGGTGAGTTGGTGCAAAAATACAAGGTAGTCTACCTTAAAACTAGTTTTAGCTTTTGTCTTAAAACTACAAAAAAATTGGAAACTCCTGAAAAAGTAGAACTGTGCACTTTCCAATCTGGGAAGACTGCAGAGTTGTTAGAATCTTATCCAAGATATTTCTAATTCGTTTCAAGAGGCAATTTGGAAAAGTTTGACCTCAAAAATGGAATTGGGTGCAAACTAACTAGTGTAAGACCAAAGAAATTACTAAAAAAGATTAATTATTTTATCCTAAGTCTTGGGATGGGTTTTGATTATTCCAACGCCCCCTATTAATTCTGAATTTATGTACAATATAAAAAAAAATCATAGATATAGGGCCTAGCAACAAGGCTTAGTCACCCTTTACATATTGCTTGTTCATATAAAACAAGGAAAGAGACAAAACTACAATGTGAAAATCCTCCCTCAAACATGGACTTGGACAAAACTGTATGAAATATGGTCTTCAATTTTTCTTCACCGCATGATCAACTATCCCAAGCAAAGACTTGAGATTGCTGAAAGTCCTCTTTGAAAACACCTTGGTGAAGATGTCTGCAACTTGCTCAGATGATGCGCAATAGAGTAGAGAAATGGCCCCATCATACACGAGTCCTCTGATGTAGTGCATATGGATCTCGATGTGTTTCGTTCGCTGCCTCAGTACTGGATCAGTTGATATTCAAATGTTACTCTGGTTGGCACAATAGATGACTGTAGAAGTCTCTGACTCGATCCCAAACTCTCCAAGTATTCCCTGCAACCACAAACATTGAGCAGTTGCATTCACAACTGCTCTGTATTCTTCCTCTGTAGATGAAATTGCAATTGCAATTTGATTCTTACTCGACCAACTGATTGGTCCATCTGCAAGCATAAACACATATCCAGAAGTTGATTTTCTATCATTTTTATGATGTACCCAATCATAGTTAGTAAAACCAACTAACTCTAGGCTAGATTGTGCAACATAGTGAATCCCATGGGTTTTTGTTCCTTGTACAAAGTTTAGGATTCTCTTTGTTTCCCTCCAATGGATATCATGATTCCGATCCATATTTCTGTAAGCCACACTCACTGCATACGATATATCTGGTTGAGTATGAGTCAAATAAAGAAGACAACCAACCAGTTGCTTATACAGGGTGTTGTTTTCCAATGGAGTTGACTACGCTTCTTCAAGCTTAACTCCTGAAAGGAAATTATTCTTGTTTGGATTGCAATCCTTCATTCTGAACTTCTTCAGCAAATATGAAGCATACTTGGACTGATGTACCTTTATTCCAAGATTTGATTGAGAAATTTCAAGCCCCAAAAATTGGCTTAACAATCCCAAATCAGTCATAGAGAAGGAATGGTTCATTGCACTCTTCAAAGTGGAAATTTCTTTCTTGGAACTTCCTGTGATCATAAGGTCATCCAAATAAAATACAATAATGATTCAAGAACTATGAATCAGCTTCAAATACACATTTGGATTGGAATTGCATCTACAATAGTTCAGTGATAGCAAAAAGCTATCAATCTTGGCATACCAATCTCTAGGAGCTTGTTATAGCCCATACAACGATTTCTTCAATACACACATAAGAGATGGATTAGTCACAAAACCTTCTAGCTGCTGCATATATATTTCTTCTTTCATATCACCATGTAGGAAAGCACTCTTTACATCCATGTGATGTACTTCCCACTGCTTGGAAGTTGCAATGGCCAAAACTAGTCTTGTGGAGTCCATCCTTGCAACTTGTGCAAAGGTCTCATTGTAGTCAATGACTTGGAATTGGGAGAATCCCTTGGCCACTAAAATTTCCTTATACTTCAAAGGATAACCACCAGCAGCAAATTTAGTTTTGAAAACCCATTTACACTTGACTAGCTTTCTCCTTGGGGGGAGATTGACTAGTTCCCATATGTCATTCTTTTGGAGCGAATTGAATTCATCTTTCATGGTTGTTTTCCATATTGGGTATTCATATGCTTCTTCATATGCCTGTGGGTTAGATTCAATCATTAGAAAACACTTATTAGCAAAGAAAGGGTCCTTGACAGAAAGGGAACTTTCGAATTGAGATCTAGTCCTCCTAGAATCTAGGATTTCCAACTAGTTCCCCAGCTGCTTGAATGGTATTTTCTTCCCACTTTGGCCATGTGGGGTTGTTTGGATATGCAATTAAATCATCATTATAAGACATATCAGAATCAGAAAGTTCATTAGTTCCTTCACTTACAACAAAAGGTGGAGGAGGTAAAGAGTACTCTCCAATTTATGCTGCCACCATAGGCTCTTCTTCAAACTAAACACTCCTTTCAATGAATTATTTTGAGTCCTCATGTTGATTAGCTTATACCCTTTGGAATATTCATAATACCCAACATATCTAGGCACTCTTGAATTTGGGGTTCCAAATCCCTCCTTTTATCTAGTGGAATTCTAGCCCATACCCTTGAGCCAAAAAATCCTAAAATGAGACACATCTGGTTTATGTCCACTCGAAGATTCGAAAGAAGTAACTCCATCAATTTTCTTGTGAGGAACCCTATTCTAGATGTAGGATGAACAGTTTATAGCTTCAGCCCAAAACTTTGGTGGCAAAGTTTTAAACTCCAACATACAAGTAGCCATCTCCTTGAGGCTTCTATTCTTCCTCTCAGCCACACCATTCTGTTGAGGTGTGTAAGGAATAGAGTGCTGCATATGGATACCTGAATCTTCACAATATTTAATGAACTCAGACTTGACATATTCACCACCATTATCAGATCTGAGGTTCTTGAGTTTCCTCCCAGACTGTTTCTCAATGAAAACCTTGAAGTGGTAAAAACTTCAAACTTGAGTTTAAGGAAGTAAACCCAACAATACTTGGAAAAGTCATCTATGAAGGTAAGGACATATCTGGCTTGAATCATGGTCATATGAGAGAAAGGACCAACAATTTCACTATGGATGAGCTCAAGAGGTGCAGAGGTTCGCTCATGATTGACTCTCTCATACTTATGCTCTAGATGTTTTCCTAGAATGCAACCTTGACAGACTCCTTTGAATTTTTTAATCTTTTGCAGCCCTAAAACCATATACTTTTCACACAAATCTGAAAGGTATTTATAGTTTAGATGACCAAACCTCTCATGCCAAAGTTTGCTTGCTTCATTTGCATGGGTGAGCAGAGCAGAGGGGTTAGAGAAAGGCATGGAGTGTGAGAATCTGTAAACTTTTGAACTATGATCTGCAAGACCTTTAACAATGACTCTACCATTCTCAATATCAGAGATTTCAACTTCATTGGGAGAGAAAACAACCTTCTTAAGAGACCCAGTGTGGGTCATCTAGTATACTGATAAGAGATTAGCAACAAGACTTGGGACATACAAAACATTATTGAAGGAACCATGGTCAAAATCAATGCTACCTTTACCCTTACTTTTAGTTTCTAAGTTATCTCCTAGCAAAATCCTTGGACCCTTCGAATCATCAAGAGATGAGAATACTTCCTTTTTTGAAACCATGTTCCTACAAGCTCCATAATCGATGAGAAAGGAAGGAGATCTTAAAATGCTTGCAACCAGAGCATGAAATCTCTCTTGGTCTTCGAAACTGGATCCTCCTTCCTTCTTGTTTGCGCCACCAGGAAGGGATATGTTGTTCTTCTCGAGGAGTTGAGTCAACATGTCTATCTGCTTTTTCATGCAAGAGCTATCAGGATGAAATCCATTACCACAATATGCACACTTGCTACCTTCACCTTTACCTTTATTCTTCTAGAAGTTCTTCTTCTTGGAGTTTGAGGACTCCTCATGAGACTTGGACTTATCTCCGTTTTGATCTGGAGGCGTCTTATCCTTCTTCTTATCTTCGGAATTTACCTTGGAATCTCCAGCAACCAAAGCTTGATATTTGGAAGGTTTGATGGTGTCCATCAAGACCAATTTGTCTTTCTGCTGAGTCAAGGATTCCATGAAACATTCCAGTGAAGGCATCTTCCAGTTTCGAACTTTCAACTTGGTGGCATGGAAGGTCGAAACAAATGTTGAGTAATCATGGCTAAGCTTCAAAAGGATGGCCAATATTAGTTGTTCATATTCTTTGTCAATTCCACAATGCTTTAGCTACAAAATGAGTGATTTGAATTTGGAGAAGTAGACTTGCAAGGATTCGAAGCTTCTTGGACTCAGTTAACTCAGCTCGTTCTCCAGTTGATGACCCCTCATCTTATCTGTCTTCCCAAATAAATATTGAAGCTTCTCCCATACTTCATTTGGTGATGTAAGACAATCAAGATGAAATAGAAGGTCTTTGGAAATGTTGAGACA
This sequence comes from Pseudotsuga menziesii, assembly GCA_001517045.1. Taxonomy (NCBI): domain Eukaryota; kingdom Viridiplantae; phylum Streptophyta; class Pinopsida; order Pinales; family Pinaceae; genus Pseudotsuga; species Pseudotsuga menziesii. The sequence continues at coordinate 32,929 of LPNX010986038.1, forward strand.
TAAGAGACCATACACATCTTCTCTCCCATTATGCCATTTGATATTCTCTACTGCTGCATTAGGATCAACTTCAATTTCCATGGTCCCTCTGTAAATTCCTTTAATCCTCATCAGAATCTCCATCCCTGTCTTCCATTCGAAGTATTTGAAGGGAATCAAGATGATTTGTTAAGATTGATCCATTCTTCAGCAACTGCGCCCTTGAACAGACATAATGCGCTCCCAGTGAGTGATGTTGACCCTACAAAATATATTAAAAGAGGAGAACAATCGAGCTACTAAGGCTCTAATACCATGTGGAAATTAAGCCCAATATTAGAACAATTGAACTCACAAAATTGCTTGAAAATATGCAAGAAACACTCAAGAAGGAGACTGAATATGTGATAATCCACAAACTGTTGTTGATATTAATTTACATCAGACATCATTAAATATATATAGGCTTCTCATAATGTATATACTCCAAGGATTCAAAAGCTCAAATATGCTATTCGAATCAGTACAAAAACTGGCTTACTAAACTAGTCAAAATCCCCCATATTTGCATAAAAGACTTTCCAAACCAGTCAAGATGCCTACGAATTTGTTGAATGAGTAGGTACAACTCATAAGTGAGGAAAAGTGGAATTTATCATGCTTTTAGATGAGGAAAATAAGGGAGGTGAGTTGGTGCAAAAAATAAGGCAGTCTATCTTAAAACTAGCTTTAGCTTTTGCCTTAAAACTGCAGAAAAGTTGGAAACTCTTGAAAATGCAGAACTGCGAACTTTCCATTTTGGGAAGATTGTAGAGTTTTCAGAATCTTATCCATGATATTTCTAACTCATTCCAGGAGGTAGTTTGGGCAAGTTTGAGCTCAGAAATGGAATTGGATGCAAACTGGCTAGTGTAGGACCTAGGACATTAATCAAAAAGAATAATTATTTTATCCCAAGTCTTGGGATGGGTTTTGATTATTCCAACAAACAAAGCGTCATGGACTCAGCTTGATTATTTAATGTCACATCCAATCCCAAGCATATGTATTTTATGTTTTTCCTATAGGTTCAAAGAGCACCCCCCTCCCCCGCACCTGCCAACCCTGTAAAGCAATCATAAATGTTAGTTTTAAACATAATTAAAATAAATAAATAGATTTTAAAAGAAACCATGAAAAAACAATTAACATGAAAAAAGATTAAATTTAAATTTAAAAATGAACCCAATTTTTTTAATTTTCAAACACTCTCCCAGTTATTGAGAAGAGAACTAACATGTAAGTACATCATGTGGCAATCCTCTCTTAAATGGTCACTGGACCTTCTTGTCAATAGGGAAAACCATGTAAGGCAATAATTTTAATTTTAATTTATTTTGTTCAAAATTAATTAATTATAGTTAAACTTTTTGAAAACTTGGATTTAGGGATTTTTTTATTTTATTAATTTTTTATATGTTTAGTTTTTTAAAATTTACAAAAATTTAATATTGATTTTCATTAATGTTGGTTGGCCTTTGGCTACTTTCATTCCAACTAGTGTCTAGTTTGAATTTCCCTAGGTTAGATGCACAATTTATGTTGACATGTAGGGATTCCATTCACAAATGTGGGAAAACATACATACAAGCTTTTTCTAGGATAAAGGTAACCTAGGTTGTTAGCTCAACTAGTTTTCACCAATGTTATTGGGCATTTGGATAGTTTCATATTGTCAAGTTCCCAATTTGAATCCCCTTTGATGAAGTACAACATTTTACACCAACAAGTTTAGTAGGAATAACATCCACAAATGTTAGGAGCATACCTTGATTTTCCCCACAATATTTACCTTAGAATGTGTGTGGGGCGGGGGGGGGGTGCGGGATTCCATTCACAAATGTGGGAAAACATACATACAAGCTTTTTCTAGGATAACGGTAACCCGAGTTGTTAGCTCAACTAGTTTTCATCAATGTTATTGGGCATTTGGATAGTTTCATATTGTCAAGTTCCCAATTTGAATCCCCTTTAATGAAGTACACCATTTTACACCAACAAGTTTAGTAGGAATAACATCCACAAATGTTAGGAGCATACCTTGATTTTCCCCACAATATTTACCTTAGAATGTGTGTGTGTGTGTGTGTGTGTGTGTATAAAACCTTACATAGAAACCCTTGTGCACTTCTCCACATTTCCAGGATGGTTCCTAGTGTAAACCCATTGGTAATGATTATGAACCTTCACCCTATAGGGACATCTAGTGAGTCACACAATAGAGGCAATCGGTGTGGGGGATTGACCCTAGAACCTCCTACATGAAGCTCAAATCACCGAAGCACTCAATCTAGCCCATTGGGATACACACACACACACACACACAAAGGGTAAGGAGGTTATTCATCCTCCTCATTCTAGTTTCACAATGTTGTCGAGGATTAAGTGGTTGGATTCTCATCCAAATCCAAGGGGAAAGTGCCCTTTTGTCCCATATAGGAAATATGTGGCATGCGATACAAGACAGTGCATGGTCCACTAACCCGTGCATGCTTCATGCAAAGGAGAAAAACAATGTCCTTCTAGTATTCAATGCAAAGTCTCAAATCAACACAAATTACCAAATTTACATCCCAAAAGTTTCATTCCTTCTCCTGAACAAGCATTGATAGGTTTCATATTGAATCCATGCACTCACAATTCTAACCATTGTGGAATTTGTATTACGGTAGATAAATTTTTGGGCTTGAAAAATGTGAATATAAGGAGAATAAAGGTAGTAAAACATTCTATGGAAAGGTTGAGGTTGGTGGCGGGGTAAGGTGTCTCAGTCGAAGAAATTCTTCAATTCCAAAATCTTTCCCTAGTTGGAAAGTTTTGTAGGATATGCATTTCAAAAAACTTTCTAGGGGATGTGGAAAGTACACGGTCCAAGAAACTTACAGGATAACATCAAAATCCCTAAATGGAAATGGACCCTCGAGCTTAAGGAAGCGCATTTGGAAACACTCACTTTGGCCCAAAGTAGCCTCATTCTTATGGTTGTAGCAAAAAGGAACATCTTAACTTGGGAAATCCTTCACAATTGGGGTTACCTTGGCCCATTTAGATGCCCCATGTGTGAAGAAAATGAAGAATTAATGGAACAGATTTTAAATCAATGTAGCTTCTCCTTCTTGTTCTAGGATCTAAATGACACCTACTTCAAAACCAAAAACATAAGTCAACTCTCCATTCTTTATCTTTTGTCCAATTGGCACTTAAAGCAATTTACAAAAATGATCACTAGCCATGCATTGAATATATTCTCAAGCCTCCTAGCTTGGCAGATTGGAAATAAAAGAGTAGCAAGATCTCCAATTATGAACCCCTTTATTGGTTAAATCGATGGAAATTGTTGGAAAGGAACATAAGAGAAATTCTCTATGACAAGATTTGGTCTTCAAATAATCCATATTGGGACCCTTGTTGCAACAAATTATATTCGCATGAGGTCTAGAAAAATCCAAGTTTAATTTCAAGCAGACAAGAGAAGAGATCTGATGATGAGATTAACTTCATCCACAATCCTTCTAGTTGTTCATTAGAGGAGAGGTGTGATTACTTGATGGAGGAGGATGTTGAGATCAATTCTAGAGTTGTAGTTTATGAGAGTATGATAAACTACGTAGCTAGGGATATTGGAATCTCTCAAACAAAGGGAGTTTCCATTAATGTTACTCTTACTTATGGATTCTCTTGGGGTAAGGGAATTGACCTATTTCGGGTTGATGCTTTAGCTACTAGGGTATTTGAGGTGCATGAGAGGGATTCTCATGTAGACAAGTTGATGGTGACCTTGCATAACCCATGAGATTTGTATTCTAGAATCCAAGATTTGAATTGTATGGATCTCTAGTGACTTTGATAGATTTGATCCACTTGTCTTGTTCTCACATGGAGATATGACTATCTTTGCATGCAATCTTGGGGAGCTTTGTATGTGGTGTCCTTTAATGTTGGCCCATGATGCCAAGAATGATGGAGGTGAGAATATAGTTTTTTTCTCCAAGGGGGGTATTTATTTATATTCACAAGTGTTCACTGTTCATTGGATGATCAAATGTTATGACAACATGGTTGACAATTTTCTTGTAGATGATAGTGGTTGATTATAGCATCGTAGCTAGTATTGATTTTTAGATAGAAAATATGGTGGGAGTTGCAGACGGAGTCGATAGGTGTCAATATTCCTCATAAAGAGGGATTGTTATATTTTTTTGTTACTCTAAAAGTGTGTGCACCATGTTTGGGGGTGCTTCATGAGATTTGAGGTACATGTTGTATTTCCAACCCATAGATGCTCAGATATGATTTCCACCATTAGAGATGGTCTATGGTGGATATGTGTAGTTTAGATAGCTTTCTTAGTGTATTCTTGACCTCATTATGGTGTTGGCTTGGTGTTATTCCCTTAGGAATCTAACATCTCTTAGCAGTTTGGTGGACGCCCTTCACTATGGTGCCTTTCACCAAGGCCCCATGGAGAATCCACTTTCTATGATCATTTTTCATCATGGAGGAGGGATTTAGGTCAATATGGCATATGGAAACTTGGATTCCTATTTGCAATATTGGAGACAACTTAGGGATACTTGGGGCTTTGAAAAATGTTAAAGCATCCCAACCATTAAACATTTACACACGATATTGAAAACATGAACTCAGGATATCCTTCAAACCTCGCATTGTATTAATCTCTCAACAATAATACATTTTGACACAATAGTGTACAATGAGATCCCTTTATAAAACAACATGTGACCATAACAATTATGCCATAATAGAAATTTATATTCAACCATATGCATAACTATCCTCACAATTTCTCTCCTTAAATCACTCAAGCAATCTTATCATCCCTAACATATATCTTCGTCTCCATTCTTGATTGTGTAGATAGTCATTTGTGCATGATATTCATTATGACATATCATAATGTCACCAACAAATATCACAAATAGGAGTTAATCCTTCATAGTTGACCTAATGGAGTATATTGCTTAAGAGGATTTATGGAGTCCATGTACGCTTGTGAGTGAGTCACAAGGACTTTCCTTGTGTATCTACATCATCTTGGAGCGCTTATTGTGTACGACATTACCTTGGAGCATGACACGTATACTTTAAAGTGGATGACTCACTTTTGTCGATGTGCAAAGCTCATGTAGGTTTCTTATAAGGGTTTGTGCCCACATAGTATTGTGTCTTCCCTTACCTCTCATATAAATAGATGAAGGAGAAAGTATTTCCATTGATATCATTTGTGTGTCCATTTGTATTCTTTCTTGTGTAGAGATGTGACTAAGAGAGGAGTGTGCACTAGCCCCTCTCTCTCTCTCTCTCTCTCTTAGACTTCACTTGTACTTGTATCATCTCTCTCTTGAGATGGTAGGGTTTCTTGGTCTTCTTGAATTTCCTTGGAGCATATTGGCTTTCTAGGGTTAGGGATTATCCCTTGGATATTGGAGATTAGGGTTTCGATAGAATACCATAGGCTGGTGGTACCGCACAACATGTACATGGACAGGATAAGTGACAACCCAGTAGCACGACATAGATGGCAACAAATGTTGGGTGTCATTGTCACCTAAAAACACACAACCTCTCACTTTAGGCCTAACTCTCTAATCCAAAGCATAGGAGGGTTTCCCTAACAAATTAATGATTCATTATCTTAAGGTATAGATTTGAAGATGTATTATTTTAGAGTTATCTGGACTAACTAAGAACAATATGAAAATATAAACAATGGATTAACGTGTGCTTACTGAAAGCTTAAAAACTATAAAAATATCATAATAATCAAAATATGTTTAAGATAACCAATGAATATACTAAATAATGTATAATGTATCAACACCATATTCAAATAAATGCTTCTAATGGATATGAATGTGAAGCAAGGACCATAAAGAAAATGAATAATTATCAATCCACAAGAATGTATGATAACAACATGTCCAAAGCTTATGGCAAGGTCTAAGGCAAACCCTTAAAGCTTGTAATATGATCAAGGATGATTATCTTTAATTAAATAAGATAAATTCCTTAATCATCCAATTAATATGAACATAAACAATGTAACATGTAAAGTACACTTCATATTTATAAAATTTAATCAATAAGAAACAAACTTTAAGAATAACTTGAATGACTTAGATTATTAAATAATAACCACTTAGTAGATCTAATTGCAAGACAAACAATAAACCACTCATGTGATTAACCTAGTGTTTATGCTCAAAAGGAGAGTGGATAAAACCAGTATTATTTCTTTTTTGTGTTGAGAAGTTAGTTAAGTTTAGGAATCAACTAGAGAAGACAATTCTGGAGATGCAAGAAATGCAGAAATTTAAAGGTAATTTATAGGGTGAAATGCCAAGTAAAAAGTGAAAGATANAGAACTATGGTCTAAAGGTTACTAAATCTGGTTTATTTGCACTTGTGTATAAATTCTAAATTGCAAAATTTTAAGAGTTAAATTAATCGCTACAAAGAGATAACTAAATGCTTATGAAATGTAAGAACTACAAAAATATGAATATGGAAGATAAGCAGGTAAGGCAAATCAGATTTATAAGTTTTCCTATGAAGACTTGAACAAACAGATTAATAAGTCTTCCTATGAAGACTTGAACAAACAAAACTAAAAGTTTAATAGTAACCCTTGGATGCAAATTTTAGGTTTGAAACTTGAGCAAGATACTCAAAGAGTATCTAAGGAATCTAACCCTAGTGGTGTATCTATGATAAATATTTCATATTTATATTAAATATAAGCATGAGATATTCAATAAAATCAATTAGATCTATACTACGATAAATCTACTAGAAATTTACCTTAGGGTTAGTAGATTTCATGAAAAAGAAACAATTTTTCATTTTGAATTAAGTGAATGGTTTTAAGGAAAGATTAGTGCCAAATACCAAGGGAAATTCAGTCCCCCTAGAATCACTTAGAGGACCTTGATTGAAGATGTCACCAGGGATTTAAGAATTCTCTAGGCCACCCTCAACTCTCTTGATATATTAGAGAGTTTTATGCAATCACATAGGGAAGGAGAAACTCTTGAAGCTTTATTTCATTTCTTGGGTGTACCTTACATAAAGTGGGCTAGTATTGCACCATTTGAATTAAGTAACAATGCAAAAAATAACATCCCTTTAATGCACAATAATAATTGAATTTATAATGACTAACTTACCATAGTTTCAATCAACTAGATAATACTATCCCTTCAATGGCCTAAGATTAGAAATAAATTGGAAAATGCTAAAAATGTTACCTCCAATAGTTAAGCACGATAGCAAGATGAAATTGACACATGAACAAGAGACTCCAAGTCTATACCTCCAAAGACAAATATGATTTGTATTAAGAGTGCTCTCCCAATAGTACAAAGATAGCTCTTGTGTACAACATCAATCAACAGAAGAAATGAGAGAGGAAGTCTCTTTATATAGGAATTGAGACTCAACTTCCTTCCCATTAAAAAATGTCTACGTATAAAACCCTAGATATATTCTATAACAATGTCAAAAAGAATTATTTTCCTCTTGGCGTGGTTAATAAATTAATAAGAGAATGAAAGTGGTTGCAACAACACTTTGACAAGTAAAAAAGAAAGAGTGCCATAATTAGAAAGGGGGTGAATGGGTTGAAGGAGGGATGAATTGGTTAGCAAAGGGAATCTTCTAGAAAAAAATAGCATGTGTGGAAAAAATGCAGTGTGATTTACTTTTAATAGAAATTATTGATTTTCTAACTTCATTATTTATTGGATTTTCTATTTTAATCACTTTTAGAATTTCCGTTGCCGCTTCACATCTAATGGTGTTGAGATGGCACAATTTTGGGCACTTGGTCAAAAGATAATTTCTCTTAAAGATAGGATATGAGGCATCCACGGTGGCATGCATGGATATACATAAAATTGCATAAATATATTGGTCTAATAATGAGAAATGAGAAATAAGTTTAAAAGGTAATTGAAAAATATAACATCAAACCCAAACTTTTAGCTAGGGAAAGACACCTCTAACCATCCAACTTGTGTTCTAACGACCAACACACCATAATTATTATTTAACCATGTACAAGAGAGACTCCTAAGACTCTAAAATCTTATTGACATTACATAAGTGTCAATGGTGACACGATAAACAAGATGTGATACATTACATTGACTCTAGGGCTCATATGTTCAATGGCATATCATAGAGCTACTAAGAATGTGCTCTCGATTTAGAGAATTTACAAGTGAAAAACCATTAGAAGATTTATGGTCATGAAGATCTAAATCTTCCTCTATAAAAAAACACTCACTCATCATCTGTCTTAGCACAACTATCATAATTAGACGAAGAATTCATTATAACTGGATCTTTACATACAAAAGCCATCTCACTTACAAAAAAATTACAATATATCCATGAACAACCGATACAATGATGATACATTTATACAAAAAATATTAGAAAAGAAATACATTTTCTAGATCATGAACATATTTACCCATGTTATCATACTATTAGAGAAAATTTGGGGTCTAAAATGGGCCTCTTAAGGAGAATAATAAAATAATAGTTAAAATCATAAAATAATGTTTATGGATTTTGGAGGAAGAGAGGAAAAACTAATTTTTTTCTTCATATATTCAACATATATCCCTATGGTTTTAGTCAAATTTTGAGTGGGATCACTCGTTGGATGTGGAATTAAATTATGCATCCAACGAGTACCCACATTGCATACTTTTGATAGAATCCAACCACAAAAAATGAGAAATGCATTAAACAAAAAAAACATGTTAATTAAATTATGCATCCAACGAGTACCCACAATGCATAATTTTGATGGACCCCACCCCACGAAAAATGAGAAATACATTAAAAAATGTGTTACTTTTAAGTAACATTTTTTTAATGTATTTGTCATTTTTCATCGGGTGGGATCCATCAAAAGTATGCAGTGTGGGTACTCGTTGGATGCATAATTTAATTATGCATCCAATGAGTACTCTCACTCAAAATTTAACTAAAACCACAAGGATATATGTTGAAAATATGAAGAAAAAATTAGTTTTTTTATGACAAATATGTCAAGTAAACCATTTTGGTAGACACGTTTTCTTGAAATTTTCTTGGTTCTTGAATTCAAACTCATCAAGAAATCATGGTTGGATATTTTTCTTATAAGGCCCGTTTTAGACCGCAAATTTGCTCTAATGGATGTAGGAGTCTTTATGTTGATAGAGAATAATGATTACCAAACTGGTGGAACCTTGGGACTCTACCCCAAATTATCATGTCAGGCAAGGTCCCCTCTCTTTAGCTTTGTTGGATCCATTGGAAGCAGATACATACTAACCACGGGAGGTGCCTCCAATCCAACTTTCCTGGATACTTGCGAGTGAAACCAACTTTCTCACAATAGTTTTAGGACCTATTTATACAAGGAAACAAGGCACCTGGGGATTTTAACAAGTTATAAATACCGTACCTTTGGGGGTTTCATTCCAAGGAAAAAATGATGATTTAAATTATAAAAATAAGATCCCCTAAAACAGTCAAACAAGAAACATACAAATACAGAAATAAATGCATAAGCTACATAAATGAGAACTCAACTAAAAAACTAGGAGATGTCAAGAACTGATGGGATTCAACACACATAGACATCTATAGGAAAGGAACTTCCAACTAGGATGGTGCCTTTTTCTACCTATAAGGAATCAATTTTGACCATTTAAGGTCGCAAGTAGGATGTCGTTCTTAATTAAACAAATCAAAGGTAAAGTTGGACTTTGAGGCACACGAATACCTACTAGACTTGGGATATGGATGGTTGTCCTAAGGATTTGAATACATGGGAAGTTGGAACAAATTATAAATTCAAGTCTAGATAATTAGAAAAGAGTGCCTAAGAGAATATATGTTAGGCCAAAAATTCCATCTCCTATATTGGCAAGATTTGAGGTGATTTAAGCTTGAATAAGCACAAGAATAAAACTTATTTTGAAGTGTTTAGGAGTTGGGTTAAGTTTAGAAGTATTCTAGCCTAAAAATAAGGTTGATGCAAAAAAACCAAATCTGAAACACATATAACAACAGACAAAAACAAACATGAAAAGGAATTTCAAGAGTACCCAAATGGTTGAAATCATTTACTTGTGATATTAAAATGAAATCAAAGCTAGAAAATACATAGTAAGATACAACAATAAAATCCTCAGAAAACCCACATGCATACCCACAAAAGCATAGAATAATTAGTAGAAAATTGATGAATAATGGATATCAGTTGAATAGGGAGCATTTTGGACACTTACATGTTCCATTAGAGAGAAAATGAAGTTTCCCCACCCTCCTTAGAAATGGTATTTCAAGATTTGGTCTAGAATAATCTTCCATGAGCTAGGACACACTTGAAGTTCTTGATTATTTAAATCTACAAGCAAGAAATTCTAATTAGTGAATTAGAATCACTGATAAATTAGGAACAAACCAAAACCCAACTTACAATACAAAATCTAAACATGAAAACAAGAGATATAGAGTGATTCTAGATCAAATGGTGATCAAATGCGACAAGCTATAAAAATATGGGTTATAAACCCCCTTCTCCTAAGTTCTCCAAGACACTTTGGCCGAATTTTGATTTCATTTCATGCATGCAATCAATGCAATAATATCCACTAGCAATTTTACCAGCAATCTATTCCACAAAGAAGGTAGCAAGTGGCAATAATCATCTTCCATGCACAAGAAAACATAAGAGAACAAGAGATATCTAAAATCTAAGTTCTATCTCTCTGTTAAAAATGCCAAAATTCCTTTACAAATGAGAGCTCAATCCATTTCTATAGAGAATGAGTGAGAAAAATACCTAGCCCATAAGGATGGAGGGATGAAATAAGATACGAGTAAGAGAAATTATCCTTGGCTAATATTTTATCTCAAATTTATATTTTAATTTACTGAAGACGACTATGGATAGAGGGGGTGAATCACCTCTTAAAACCCACTTTTACATCATGAAATTACAACTTACTAGCAAATTAGATTCCCATGAGACATAGTGGGATCATTACGGGGTCCCCTCTTACATTAATTTTGAATTATAACTTCATTTGCATGTTTTTATTTTGGTTATGTTGCTCAAATTCGCCCCTAGGAAGTGAAGTGCATGGCGGTCCCATATACTAAGCCAACGTGAGATTCCGAGACTTGGGTATTGCTATAAAATATATTTTATGAGGACCCACGCCACCACTTTCCAAAATGATAATATTTGAAATCCCGCTAAACTTAGACATTATTTTAAATTTAACCTTAGGATGTCATTGCAATAATTCACCATTAATTAGATCTTGATGCTCCCTTGGTCAAATTTGCAATCAGATGCCACAGATGGATTCCTTAACTCTCAAAACAATAGTATGGATCAAATCCATACCCACAACTAATCTATAATTTGATTTGTTTGGTCGCTCCAAATAATTAAATCAACATTTACGCTAATGTGTTGAAAACTTAGGAAAATGAACCATAATAGCTAATTAATGAATAATAGCTCAAAATAATATTTGGAGGGGTCCAATTGGCCTCCAATGGTTGTAACATGATCAAAGCTGGAAATGTAAAGTCTTCATGCTCCTGGATGGTAATGTTGACCAAATCAAACTTGGTCAAAGTTTGACCATGATGAAACCTGATATAAGAACCATATCCAAATCCTCTAGAGGATGAGAGGTCACTTAATTATGAAAAATATTGAAAGAAAACTATGTCTAATACTTTCATTTACACAAGTGAACACCATTGACTCTTTACATTATCTTCATCATAGTATAAGAGCATGACAAAATATAAAGCACTAGTTAGTGTTTTATTTACATGTCAATATCAACTAGCCATCACAAAGCATTGTAGAGATCAACCTTCCCTTGGGTGGAGTGCATGGTCAATAAGTCAATAGGCTAGTCAAGTGAAGTATTGATCAATCGAAGACTTCAGTTACTCTTGGAGAGGAGAGGATATCATGCACCTTTTTGTCATTCATTAGTTCGACAAACACTAAGAAGCATTGTGCCTCACATATGGATAATGCGCTAGAAGGTGCCCCTTCAACGTTAGCAAGTTCCCCCTTTATTTCATTTGATACACTTTTCACTTTGCACTTTCACTGCTTTTTCATTTGAAGCATTTCTTTCTTTGGATATTTCTTTGAAGAACTTTATGTCATTTAAATCCTTTAGTTGATTGACGATTGAGAGGTATTGTCCTTGTATTTACTTATAGGCACCAATTATGAAACGGCCTTAGCTTCGTTGCCATCCATCGTCCATAGGTGCTACAAAGTTTCCATAGTAAATCTTGTTTAGAGAAAATAGTAATAACCTCATAATTCAAGGAGTACATACCCTTCTAGTAAGGATGGGGATAACTTATTTCAAGCCTTGGGAGTAGAGTTCTAGTGACTAGGAAAACCTTAGATCGCACTTAGTCCATAGGGATCTACAAGAAAAAATAAATAAACGGGATAAAAAATATTTTTTCACACACATCAGAGTTGAGACACAAGGGGGAAGACATGGAGGAAATGTTAACAAAGAAGTCATAGAGGGGAAGTTCCTTGGGCCACTTAGCCATATCTATATCAATGGGATTTTTTTTATCATCAAAGGTGAATGAATGGAAGATGGATAAGGCCAATGTATTGAACCAAAATATAGGTTGTGATCAATGCAATTCTCCAGGGACTCTACCAAATAAAGATGTGTATATAAAACAATAACTACAACTAAATATAATGCCATGCAATTCTCCCACTCATCATACTCTTCAGAGATCACAAGTGTAAAACAAATTCTACAACTAGTCAATTCATCAATATAAATCATAAAATTCCATCATAAGTATCACCTTCTAAGGCATGCATCTAATATATAATTGTATTGAAGAAGGAACATCATAGGAAACATATACATACAGTGGAAACTAATACCCAAGCCCATAAATATCAAGGCATCACTACTCTATAACACTACCCAAAAAAATTGCTCCAAATCAATCCATATAATGATCTCAACAATTATATATAAAAACAAAATCTATGTGCTCAATGTAAACTGACTGATAAAAACTTTAGTATGCTCTAGTAAAAATGAGGAGTAACACCCCATATAACTGGTGGTACAAAATTTGACTCCATGGGGGATAAATTATCTAAGGGAAACAGTGCTTGAGAACCATTGCATCTATGGTCCACAACAACCACCAACAAGCAAAACATCTACAAAAAGAAAATGCCATACCCCTCTCACAGACCGATCATCAGTACTGGATATATACAAAATTAAGAATAAAACAACTAAAAGGAACTTAATAAAATAAAAAATTTCTAACTAATAATTGAAAATGAAATCTAACTACTCATATGAAAATCAAACACACACACAAGCTCACAACATGGAAAGTAAAAATGCATGAAAAGAAAATCTAAGATTAAGAAAGAGAAATCTCAAAAATATGGAAGCAAAGGCAAATATAATGTTCAATAAGTAAACTTATTTATCCTACCTACTTTAAGATAACCAATAAAAGAAAATGTTAAATGAAATAAAAATCCAATGCAACCAATCATCAAATGGATTATTTTTTCCTTGTTATGGTTTATAATAAAACAAGTCAAGGATATCATAAAGGTTAAGAAGGTGAAATTGGGATTACCTTAACTCGTTGCTTGAAAATTGAAAAATATCAAAATGTTGTAAGATGAGATCTTGCCACGATTGAAACTAATCTTTGCAAACTTCCTCCATCCGAAGGTCAATGGGGACTACAAGGAAAACACCTTATAGCGATGGTTTTAGTGCTACAAGATTTTCAAAAAATGTCCAAAAACACTTTGCTGCAACATTTGGTTTTAGTAGCGGAAGTTATAATGGATATTCATTATACCTAAAAAGAATTGGACATCTGGAGCTTTTAACAGATGTTTTCTATTTGGTTTTTTTATATTTTTTATAATATGCAGCAATGTGTACCTACAACGTAAACACACCGATGTGTATATTATAAACCAACATTGATCCATTAAAAGCACCAATGCGTATATTATAAACCCGGATCTATTAAGCATCGAGAGGGATCCAATTTCTTGAGTTCTATTTTTTTATCTTAATATTTTTACACATCAGGAAAACTTTTACTCCTCAAGAAATTGGATCCCTATCAATTCTTAATAGATCCAGGTTTAAGATGGATCTATGTTGGATTTAATTTATTTATTTTATGAGCCGACATGAATTTTTTAATTACTTCTTAATTTTTATTAGTTATGAGCTGACATGGGAACATTACATTATGTTGTGTGTCAAATGTGATAAATGTGACATCTCTTCCATTCTAGGTTGTAAGAATATCACTACTCTTAGTGCAATAAAACCCAACAGTGTGTATATTATAAAGAAAACCCACTGGTGCTTATACGTAATAGTGATAACATTGGTGCATACATTCATTTCCAACGCATTGGTCAATATGTTTTAACACATATACACATGTGCATATAGTACATTGTAATAGCACCAATGCGATGTCCAAATCACATCAATGCTTCATATATTTTATTAAAACACCAATGCATTTGTATATTTAAACAAATCGGTGAAAATGTTGTATTATGTGCATTGTTACAACAGGTGTGTATAATTTACCAATATGCACCGGTGCATTTAGTATATCAATGTGTACCAGTGCATAGATTATACCAATGAGTATTGGTGTGTATGATATGTAAAGAGAATTGATATGTTTATTATGTGAAAGAGAACCAGTTGCTAAAATTTGAGTAGGTATCAGTTCATGGTATAGAATAAAAAGAACTGGTTAGTTGAAATAAATAGATTTTGTTTGTTGTCATAGTGAATTTTTCCATGTTGTGAATATGCCAACATATATTTTATTTATTTTACAAACTGTATATGGTGTTGTGGTGAATTTTTCAATGTTGTTGATATGCAAATATAGTTCCTTTTTACAAATTTTCAATCAATCATTCGATAAACAAATAATTTTATAGTAATATTTATTTTTTATATTTTAACAAGTATGTTTCAAAAAGTATGTTCGGTACACATTTGTTCATAGTCACAGTGGAAAAAGCATTTATATATTTAATCTTAATGTAACATTTTGTGACATTGGAGAGTCAAGTAGAACAAGAAACACATTTTATTATAAACGAATAAGAATCTCAAATATGGGACAAAATAAAAGTCACCGATAATCAAAATATCATTTTGACATTTTTACAATTATTTATTACTTATCCTCATCCAATTGGGGTGATATGTCCACATTACAAGAATATTTGTTTTTCACAAATAAAACTTCCAAAATATGTAACTTGCAGTAACAAGATTCAAATGTATTGATCATTAATCATCGCATGAAGTATTGTAATCACTCGGGATAGTTCCATGCCCCATCTCTTCATCAACTTCAAAGGATATTATTCTTGAATTATTTGAAATGTTATGTTCATTGACTTTATTTTGTTCCATTCTTTCATGTTCCATCTACAAGTATAAAAATAAAGTGTGATGAGCATATATACATTTATAAATAATATAATATACATAACCACGTAAATGGAAAAATGTACCAATTCAAGGAGTGAATCATAAATTTAAAACATATTTTTGAAACCATTCCGGTTCTCAATAAATTATTTGTTGGCTCATTTCCATACTTTTTTCTTGTTGGTTTCATATGCCAAGACAAAGCATAGATATAATTAAAGTTTTCTTATTGTTCAAATATAAAATAAGGGGCGTTATAAAACAATATATAGATACTTACAAATTGTTCAATTAACCTGTGATACCCCAACATGTATTGAAAAATATTACTTAATCCAATGTCAATCAACTGATCAAATGGTTCTTCACCGTATGTTAGCGCCTATTAAAAAACATTAATGTATGATTTCAAATTAATTATGATCTTAACATCATAGAAAATATGAAATTTGAAGAAAACCACAAGTACTCACAAACTTTGGGATCAACCCTTTTTTTCCTTCTCGTTTTGTATGATGTGTTTAATGGTGTTATTTTTTTTTTGTTTCCGTTACAACAAAACAATTGAAAAATAATATGTCAATGCGATAATTAAATTCTTAGAACATTAAAAATAAAACAATGGTTACATGCATTTGATGCATGTTGTTGTTGGGATGGCTCCCCATGCGATGTAGTTATGATTATTTCTTTTACCATCTCATGGTACACCTTTCCTAACATCCCTACTAACATATTTTGGATATCACATCATTCTTCCTCTAGATTTTTAACAATCTTCTTGACAAAAAAAGCACAATGAAAAAAACAATAAATATTTACACGAGAATAAGAATAGAAAAAATATTACCAAAGTATGTTTTGGCTCAGTGTGTACATATTAAGGAAAAACATTTTTACTAGTGATACATTTTAAAAGATTTTTTTTTGCTGTATTTTTTCTCCATTGCAATTCTCACTAATCTCAGTGCCCACTACTCCAAAAATGCTTCATGTAGTTTGATTATAACCCAATTCTTAGATTTGTTGGAATGACTTCTTTACTATATATACGTTGTTTATAATACATCCCTCAAATTTTTATAAAACAAATCCTCCTCTCGTTAACTTCTAGCACTACTCCAGTTGAACTGATGACCAAATCACCATCATTTACATTCTTCTTAATTTTTATCTTTTTAGGGCATCATATTTCTTCGGTCTTCATCCATGCACAACATTCAACAAATTTTAAATCCAATCTTTGAAACATGATAGCAGTTATTCTTGAGAAGCATTGGCAATAAAAATTAAAAAAAAACATCATGTTAATTCACACAATTTCTTAGTTTGCAATAATTTCTTAAATGTTGTGCTCTTCTTAACTCAAATTACGAATATTCTTATAGAGATTCCTTAATTTTTTTTTCTTCATGGCACACAAACCAATACACATCATTAAAATATAAATAATTTCAATATATTTCTTTCATATTTAAATTATAAAAAACTTACCATGTAAATTGCATCAGATGTATTTCCCTTGCTCCCTTCACTGTGATTATTATTTTTCGATCTTTTATGGGCCATATTTTATCAATGAATACACTGCATAATGAAAAACATAAATCATAAAATATTTTTTGCACAATAATTAAAGAATTTTAGGTAAAAATGTATTTGGGACGAATGATGGACACATTACAAAAAATACACACTAGTGCTCCATATATGATACAATGCACTAGTGTGCAATCTAGTGCACACTAGATTGCACTAAAAATGGTTTTTATTTTTTAATTAAAAAATTCAAATGGCATGTCTTATAAATATAAACGAGTTGGTGTATATTTTCTATAAAATGCGCATTGAAAACTGCATAAGCATTTTTGAAAAAAATTATGGAGATAGTTCGGATAGGTCGGCTTTGGAGTGAAATGCATTATGATCTCAGTCCAAGAGAGACCCAAAGCCACATATACTAATATATATAACCAAGAAGTTTACATTGTTGAAAATCAATTGTATTGTAAAATAGAAAACAAAAGGAAAGCAAGAAGAACCATAGGGTTTGCAGTGATGAAGATAAATATGGAGAAAGAAGAACACAAGGGTTCGCAACATTGAAGGTAAGTCTTATATTTTCTATTTTCTTCAAAGAACTTATAAAATTTATGCCATTTTTTATTCTAATGAAAGAAAACTTACTTGAAATATCCATTCTACAGATTTGTACGTGTCTACAGTGATCCCTTATGGAATTTGTCTTCAAAGAAATCTCTCTCCAAACTCTTCCCTGGTAGACCTCTCTTGCATAAGTCACTCCTCAGAGTTTTGAAAAAAAAAGGTTTAGGGATTATTGTTTTCTTTTATTTATAAGCTTTCTCTTAAAATTAAATTCCTACTCTTCTTTTCATTTGATAATTTGGCCAATCGATGATTAAGGCGCATATCATTTTTTTTCATTTTTTAATTATGGATTTTAGTGCACAACTCAAAAAATATTGCACTGGTGCGCTATAATCATACAAGCCCACCGTATAATCTGTATTAAAAATTAACATTTATATTTGTGCATTTTTTTCTTCGAAAAAATGGTGTGCTAAGTAGTTAATATTGCATTGGTGCGTATTCTTGACAACATAGTGAAGACCTAGAAATGCAAAAAAATACAGGTATAAACTCATTAAACAATTTGCAGATGTTTGTCATTTATGGTGGTTCTTGCATGTGTTTTTATTGGTACCTCTATATAAATAGTGCA
Organism: Pseudotsuga menziesii; assembly: GCA_001517045.1. Taxonomy (NCBI): domain Eukaryota; kingdom Viridiplantae; phylum Streptophyta; class Pinopsida; order Pinales; family Pinaceae; genus Pseudotsuga; species Pseudotsuga menziesii. The sequence continues at coordinate 51,262 of LPNX010986038.1, forward strand.
CCGATGTGTATCTATTGTTAAGACACATTGGTGTGCCTATAAAGTTTTTAACACAAGATATGAAAACATAATGTAGCATGTTTCCCAATTTATTTATTAAAGAACGCAATCATGTATTGATTTTATTCGTCAATAAACTGAAAGGGAAAAAGAACAATAGATCAAATGGTTGATTCTTCAAATTGCAACTCATTCCATATTGTTCAAAGTTCAAGTTCTCCATTGTTATCACCAGTAAGTGCATATTTATTTATATTTGATTATATGTTTGGAATTATGTTGTATTTTCATGTGCATTTGAATCGTTATGCATTTTCTTTTGCGACATCCTGATTCCAGCTCAATTTTGGATGCACATGATAGTCCACCAATCCCAAAAAATGCAAGGTCTTATCTAGAGAAACATAATATAGGCAGATGTTAGATGAAAATGGAATGCCACTTTACCTTGCCAACTGTAACATGTCATCATCTAGTAACCATCCTAGACCAGTGGTAATTCATCGTGATAGTATATCTCTTTTATGAAACCCCAATAGTATGTGGTTGTTTAAAATATAAAGGGTCGAAGGTGAACCCTAGGTGAGTCATATTGTATCATTATATTAATGACTAATTACCCAAAGTTGACGGTTTAATAACCCCCTCTATGGTCAATGATCCAATACATGAAATATAAAAGGCATGTAGGAACATTTGAATATGCTCATTCTTTGAAAATAATGAAGCCAAATCAACCATGTTTCATCCTAAATTGACCAACTTTTCTCCTTGGAGAGGTACATGAAAAAGTTGAAGGGGTTTGTTAGACAAAGGGAGAACCTTGAGGGGTTTATGGTTTAGGGGCACATAGTATATGAGCCATTCTATTATTCTAGTGAATACATCAAGCAAATAGACAACACACTAGGATGAGTGGTTTGGGTCAACCAACAAGATGAGGAAAAAAGGGAAGGAGAGTTAATCTAGATGAATGGAAAAAGGTGCATGATAAAGAGTAAGTCACTTATCTTTTGCCAATTTTCTATAAAGTAATTATTTATAATGAAATTGATAATATATATTTGGTATCCTACTAATCATTTTTCTTTCATTATTACATCATTGTATGAAGAAATTGATGCCATCAATAAATTTGTTCTTTACAACACGAAGGAAACACAACCATGAGTCACATTGTATGAAGAGAAAAGAAGAAAATGAGACAATGACATGAAAGAATTTAGATGGTTGAATGGTATAAGCATGCCCTGTCCTAATCATTTAAAAGAAAATATGCCAATGATATGTCCCAATAGTTCGGTGGTTGACCAAATCATAGAGAAATATGGTGTGTTTGGTCATTACTCGCGCGGTGAAGGGAATGTACTAAACATAGGGATTGGGTGCAGTAACTCTGTAATAATCTATTTTTCTACATTGTTCATTTTATAATGCACATTTGAAATATATAACATGTATTATGTTTTTCTTAGTGTCATTTATTTGCATTTTTAGGTGCATTTGTTGTCATCCATGTGGGCATATAAACGTAATTTCCACACTAAGGATACTGATGATGGATGTGCCATATTTGACTATGGAGTGGAGGTTGAGTTCAACCAATATAATCGTGCTAGACATTGTGATGATAATACAATAGAGGGGAAGCTAGGTTACATCAGAAAGATACAAGAGATCACACAAGTGGACTTCTCATCTTTCCAATGCATTATTTTTGGGTGAAAATGGTGGGATAATTTTGAGTGGAATAATGTAAAGGAATATTGTGATAGTGGGATAATATGCGTCAACTCTAAACATATGTGAGATGAAAATAATGAGCTTTATGTTTACCCAAAATGCTGGAACCAAGTGTTCTTTTACCTAGATTTTTTGGATAGGGATTGGTGGTTCATACTAAGACACAATCTGAGATCAAAACATCATTTTGAGATCAACAATGTTATCATGCCAAGTGAGGAAGATCATATAGGTGATGGCAAAGAATAGTGATATGTATTTGTTTTATTTTGACATTTACGTTATGGTGGTGTTTTATATTGTTGAAAGTGTGTTTCAATTATATCTTTGAATTATACAATATCAAGTAGTTAGTATAATGTTAAATGTTTTCTAGTTGATGATGGATTGGATATAAATATTGTCATTTTCCTTACAATTTATAAGTGTTAAATTCAACGGTGCTTTCTATTCAAATAAGTCCCACTGCAAACTAAATTACACTAGTTATGTTGAGGGCTTTTCCTAATCCTTATACAATAAAAAGACCATATTCACTTCTTCAAAGTCCTTAATATTTACTCACTTATTAAATATCATCTTAAATTTATTCTAATCATGATACAAGTACTCAAGATCATTTCATCTCTATTCTTTTGGATACAATAGTTGATAGTTTCCTTTCCCAAAGGAGGTTCGTTTTCCATCATGATCAATTACAACGGTTACCTACAAAGACTTGATAATAAGTCCACGTGCATATTTGTATAGCCTCCTTGGTCTACTTGAATTGTATGAAAAAAATTCACAATATTAACAAAATATGGGTGAATATTCTCACAAAGTTGTTTTTTGAGGGGTTTGACATCAATAGATTATGAAATCCTTATCAAATTTTTCGATAGTAAGACCATGGATATCATTAAGGGCCTTTGGGATATTATTCAAAATTTGTATATCCTTCTTAGTACACTTGAATTTAATAAAGTATATCCTTCACAATGTATATTGGAAATGTGTATACCATCCTTGGTCTACTAGATATTTATAAATTAGAAGAATTAAATACAATATTAACAAAATATGGGTGAATATTTGTATATTAAATTTTATTTTAGAGGTGTTGGTTGTTAATATATCTAACATAAAATTAGATGAATATTTTACTAGAGTACATGTTTTCTTCTCTAGTGGAGTGAGAATGCACTTTGTAAGACCCGATCTCATAAAATCAATTGGGAGCTCATGTCCCTCATTTTTTTATCATTAATATAGATTCCAAGTATAATGTTAAATAATTCAAGTAGTAAAATGAAATTTTATCTGATAACTTGCCAAATGTATTGGTATTTATATACTTCATTTAGAATTTGTGGAATTAAGGATAAGAATATGTAATTTAAATATTTTAAAATTTTGATATAAATTTTTTAAATTTAAATTTTTTATTAAATGTATATTTTGATGAAAAAAATTTATATAATTTTGATCAAATTTAGTGTATATTTAGAATGCTTTAACTGTTGTGTTTTTATTTGAAGAGGTGTAAAACTTCATAAAAACATTATTTTATTTTGAATAAAAGGCATCATGTTAAGAAAAAAACCAAAACACTTCTAAATTTACAAATTAAAATTAAAATCAATAAGTTCTATTACATGCTTATAAAAATTGGTATTTTTTCCATTAAAAGTATGATTATGACTAGAGACTTAATATACAAGCATAAGACAATTCACATCATTTTTACTATTTATTTTTGTATGTTTCAGTGACATTGTAATCAAACAGTCAACAACTTATTTTATTCACAATTGAAAAATGTATGCCTATCAAAAGAGGAGGGAGTACATGCACCCATGTGGCTCTTGTTAATATAACTTTTGATTTAAAATAATAGAATCCAATGTTGATAACTCATACTATTTAACTCTTTAACCCATATTTTTTTATATGAAGAAAACGTTTTTTAAAGAAAGAGAGTAAAAAATGAGAAAAAAATCATTTGAAAGAAATTTATTACTATTTTCCACCTAATCTTATGAATGAATATTAAATTCCCACTTGAAAAATGCTTAGATTTAAGCCATGTCGAACCTAGAATAAATTATGATTTAAAATTTATATAAATTTTAGTACTGTAAATTTCAGACTATTTGAAATAAAAAATTAATTTTGTCAAAATAAACCAACGTTGTACGGGTACAGTGATGAAACTAGATCGGGATTGTTTCCCTGGCGTACCCAAAATCAGAAACTAGTGGAAACAGGCCTGAAAATTTAAATTTATTATGTCTATCAAATCGAAATTTAATGATGGTTTTGGATTTTTCAAGCCTTTCACATTAAGTTTACTGTAAATTCATGACTCTCAATTAAATTAATTGGATAAAAAGCAACTGCTACTATAGAATTTGGTATTTTAAAGCAAGCAAATATTCAGCAAGTTATTAAAAACCTACTCATTTTCTATAAGAGAAGAACCACAACAAGATTCATGGGAAAAATCATAGCTCGAGGCTTTTTCTCTTTCTGACATTCAAACACAAAGAGGATCGCTTTAAAAGAATAATATATAGTGAAAAGAACTCCTAATTAATTTAATTTTCCAGCGGGAAATAGGTTCGTCCAAACCAACAGCCTTAATAATAAGCCTGTGATAAGAGGATAACCACTTATGGGCCTGGAACTTTCCCAGAACCAATTTCTAATTGATTTAATCCCACCTAGAACATCTAAAGAAGCGAGAAAATACTGACATAAAAAACATACTCTGACCACCAATCTACCAAAACGTAAGTAGCCAAATAACTTTGTAGAGTAACACGTGATAAGAGCATGAGTGGGCCTAATGGTTAAGAGCATGTGTTTCCTCTAAGGAGGTCATGGCTTCAAATCCAGAGGGGGATAGTGTATGTACACCTCTGTAGACTTTAGCAGTTAAATCGCTGCCAGTTTGGTGTCTCGCTTGGCGGTGACCTCAACGCCGAAATGGAACTTTTGAGAGCATACCAGTTTGAGTTGTGAATTAGGAGCTGGAACAGCAAAGGTCTTTATCATCCCACTCTAATTTGAGACTCCTCTTTACTGTTTTTGTTTTGACTTTCTGTGAGAAGTCATGAAACATATCAAACTCAAAAAATGGGAAATTAGCAAGTGTTTCCTAATTATCCACTAGAGAGGCAAGAAAATCCTGTCTAATTTGGATGGAATCCAGTCTAATTTGGTTGGATTGTAGTGCTCAGGATGAAACAAAAAATGGCATGCTGCAAGTAGCCTGCAACTAAAAAATGGTGTTTTTACTTCCTTCCCTACTGTAACTTGAAATAAACGGTATTCTTGGTGTTTTTAGGGCCCTTTCCCTGGTTAATAAATTTGAAATAAATTGATGTAAAACCGAATTTAAATTGCAAACCCAACCCACCCCAGCTATCAAATTCTCTGTGTTTTTTATTAATCCCTTTCCATTCCACTGTTAGTAAATTAAAAAAAAAAAAAAAAAAAAAAAAAANATTCCACTGTTAGTAAATTAAAAAAAAAAAAAAAAAATACAAAATCGAATTGAAAAATTGCAAACCCCAATCCAGCCCAGCTTTTACACCATAAAAATAAGCAAAATGTTCAAAATTGAAGCAAAAACGAAGTAAGAAACGGCACTCACTTGGTTACCCAGGCTGACCACCATATAAAGATCAGAGGTATTCTTATCTGAAGCAACTAGATCGGTTCCCCGTATTACCGCCACTTTCAGGAGCCCTATATATTGTTCCATTTCTGTACACAAAATAAAAGAACCATGTTCATATATATATAAATACTTTCATCCTTAGACAACATCATACATAAAGAAAGCAAAGCAGAAACTCAGAGAAATGATAACCTGAACAAGGAGGCCGTAACTTGATCTATGGATGGAATGAAGATAACCATACAAATTACAATATACAAGTTTTCTTTTATAAACCCACTGTATGTGAATGAACATCACACCGCCGTAAAGTAAACCTAGTTGATATAGAGCTATTCATTGAGCTGCAGAGCATTTAATGTTGCTGCAGCAGGTTTGATGACCCTTGGATCTCGAGCAGCTCAAGATCCAACGACCATCAAGCTTGCTGCAGCCACATTAAATGCTCTGTAGCTCAATGGATAGCTCTTGCTCATTGATTGATATCGATAAACGTGTAAATATTAATAAATCTTTTTAGAGAAAGTTCATAGACGTCAATCTTAGTGGATGGGATTGGGTTACTACCAAATTAATGTTATGCATAACAGAGACTGCACTTTAAACTATTATTAATATTATTAATATTTATGACGGGAAATATAAACTATTAAACTTCAAATCTACGGTTTGAAGTTTTTTTATGCCAGTCATCTGTGATGTTTTAATTTTATAAATAACTGTCAAATACGTTTAAAAAGTGAAAAAACGTTCCACAGGCCGTCAATTTCCAGACCTGAGTGGAAACACAAGGGTACAACGTTTCCTTGAAATATGGAAATGAGAACGAGTTTCCTCCATTCAACAACCCGGGATTCGATGCATGCCAGCCTCTAAACTGTTCGATATGTTTTCCTTCCAATACCAGCTGTATTGACCCTCTCAACTTCCATCAACATGTGAGGAATTTAGGAGGGCATTCAACGACGTTTTTATTTTGCATCTATAGTTGTAAACCACATCCATTTTTTTGCTGCAAGTCGAGGGGAGGTCCCGTCCTGATTCAAACATAGGGAATTTTGCGTCGGAAGTGGATTCTAGAGCTCGATCCGAGTGATATTCATTGCATATCAGGCATGGAGTCTAGATCTTCATCCGATAGGAGGTAGCATGGGTGTGTAGTTTGAAGCTCGAGCCGAGAGGAGGCTGCATCGGGCGTGTAGTATGAAGCTCAAGCCGCTTCAGGCGTGTGTTCTGCAGCTCAATCCACGTCACAACCACAATACAAAAAATATGATGATAGATGTTACTATGTTAGTGTTACTATTTTCTTAGTATTAATATTTTAAAATATGAAATTAGAAATTTTTTAATTTTGTATAATGCCAGAAGGATCCTTTATGTTGAAGACCTCAAAGTACCCTTCGATGTTTCCTAAAATTTGGGGTTACTTTTGCATATGTAGCTTCTGTGTTTCTCGCTCCCAGAACATTGAAATAAACTATTAATGTAGTAAAATTATACTTTCACAATTCAATCAGATAAAAAATCAGTCAGTTATCGTTACACAGTTATCGTATAATCGCATTAAATAATTACTGCAAAAAATGGAATTAAATGATGTTCAACTACAGTCAAACATTATATTGCTTCTCCACTTTAGATCACTAACACACAATACATTTTATAAATCAAACAACATCAACATAACATGAAATGACATAAATATACACAAAGGATATTATCAACATCGACATAAATTGATATGAAACAAGCATAATATATATAAACAAAAATCATAATATATGACAAATATAAATCTCAAAAAAAAATATAAAAGTCAAATATATGCATGTTCTCAATAATCGTTATGAGCTAGTAGGCCCACCATTAGAGCCATAGGCATCTATACCTCCTCCAACAAATCCATGTTGGGTATGTGATATATTATCTACATCACTAGTCAAATGGATGTAGCTTGGGTGGTTGGGAGGAATGAATGTTACCCTCCCCACCTAGGTTCTACTCTTGTAAGGGACATGTTGCTCTTGTGGAACCCTTTGTAATAAATGTTGTGATTGATGAGCTGACCATGAGAAAATTTCTTTAGGCTACTTTTTGTCCCATTTTTTTTTTCGCTATTTTCAGCCAATGGTTTTTGGCCCATTGTATTTTGATTCACTTACTCATTTAACAAAGGAAGGCAAGCTTAAAAAAACGTATGAGTGATTAGGTTAAGCGACTTTTCATTATGATACTTTAGAGCATCTAGGTCAACTTACTGTTTGGGAGCTGACGAATGTTGTCCACCCATTGGTTACTATGATTTCCCTTCCACTGCCTGTTCTAGGCTTTGCAAACCTTTTTCCAGCTAGGTGGGATGCTATTTAGAAGAAGATATTTCTAATAATCTACAAAACGAGCTTTCGTGAGGGCGCCTCCTTTGCCCAGTCCACTTCTATTCATTTCCCAATCCAGGCTGCAAGCGTTTCCCTCTGGTTTATTTTCAGCTTTAATATGAATATATATATTTATGAATGAGTATAGTCTTGACCATATTATTTTTTTTTGCATAGATAAAGTTATAAAACAATATATATATATATGTATCTACCTATATATGAATAACCTCCTCCTACTAAATATTAAATCAACCTGGCGTGAGATTTTCTGTGTATTTGATGCATCCCTAAAAAGCAACATATATTTGACTTTAAAATAGTTACTGAAACATAAATTAATATACACAAAACATATTATCTTGGGAATGAACTTAATTAAGTTTTTTAAAAATAAACTTCAAAATTATTTATCACCCATTGAAATATGATCATTTTATTTTATTTATTTATCACCCATTGTACTAAATTAGCCATGGTAAAGTGATACACGCAACCCTCTGAACGGATTGATGTTGAACAATTCCAGATTTTATATTTACGCGTGTATCAGCCAGCCACCGATGGTATCTATCCTAATAAATGGTTTGAGTTAACCAGAAATTTGGAATTTGGGTAGTTGATGTACAGCATGACAACTACCGGAGATGGATGTGTTAAAAAAATAATATTTGAAATATGAAAACCTAAATTGCTAATTGTTTATTATCTTTTGCATTGAAGTATACTTATATACTGCTTTTGCTTTGAAATATAATTACTTACCGTTACTTACACAATTGATTCTCTAATCCCTATCGAGAAACCTAAGCTATCTCATTCTTTGTAAGTAGCCATAAACTAAACTATTAATAAAGGCTGGATTCCCTACACCAGTATTGTAATGACCAAAACCTCCAGTAAGATTACCGATACTTGATTGCAAGGATTACCATAAACAAAGATCGGCTTGTCAAAAAAAAAATAATAACTAGTGTTATCATTTTGTTTTATATGTTAATACCTCTAGTGACCAGAGTTAAAACTTAAATAATGAACACAAAAACATAAACTATTTAAGACCAGCTAAAATATATTAACCATTCAATTAAACAATGAAGATAAGGTTTTGGATAAACCTGTAGGAGTCAAAAGAGAGAAATCAGCTAGTTGCTCAACCACCTATTCAAGATTTCTCTCTTTAGTGTTGGAGCTCCATAGATTGCTTGTTGAATAATCCGTGCCATTCATTTAATGCCTTAGAGAATCGAGATTGGAAATGGACCATTTAACGTTAATTCTCAAATCCTTGTACACACCTGAAGTATAATATAAGCAATAGATAAAAAATGAGTAAGCTACCGACGCGACAATTTTGTCCGGCGGCAATCGTCGCGCCGGCACTCCGACCACCATCGGTGACCCCTCCTCTCTATTCCCGGCAGTCCGTTCCACCCCATCGCCGTCCATTCCACCCCGTCGCCGTTAGGGGTGGATTCCGCCGTTAACGTTGATCCCCGCCAATGCCATCCAAATAACAAGTTTTGTTATGCCCAAGGACAGATCAGTGGTGAGATCTCTGCATAAATACATGTTTTCTGTTGGTTCTATGAAAATAGTTGGAAAGGAGGTCAGGATTAATGCAACAATTGACCTGCTACTAGCAATAGAGTGCAATAGTTGTTCTGCTACTAGCTAAGCTATTCAACAGTTTGCTTTAACTGAAGGCATTTATGTTGGGTATTTAGATCTATAAAACGTAATCCCTGTCATCTTTCCTTCCAATTTCCCATAGTATCGCTGCAATTGTAATATGTAACCCCCCGTGCAGTAAGTAATGGAGTGCTTACTGAAGCACCAAGACCCACTTTGAGTAATCATCCCTTCCTCCTTGGGATGGCAATTCACCCAAGTCCTCAATAGTGGCAAGCTGCAAGCTCCAGTAGGGCACAAAAATCTTTTATTCAAAATATTGGCAGGAAGATAGCGTTTTGTTTGTGAAGATTAAACTTATGGGTTTGAGCCAATGGCACTTAGAGGTCATGACTCGTGCACATATTAGGACCCAAGCCTGAGCCATGTTTTCCTCTAGGCTTTCCATTTAAATTTGTTGGTCGGGATGTGGTCCATAGACCTACGGAAGCTTACCACTGCTAATCTAGGTTCAATTCACAGTGCATTATGTATGGCTCTACCTAAGAATCCCAAGAGCAACATGTCCCAGGAGATTGACCCCATTCCAGCTAAAAATGGGGAGTTTCTGTTAGGAAAAAACAGTGTTAAGTTCAAATAATGGAAAGTAGAATGTCTATCGAAGAATAAGTTCCATTATGGCCAAGGACAGACAAGTCATTATGTATGTTTTGGGGATCCTTACACTGTTATGTTGCTTGTAGTTAAAAATATTGTGACAGTCCTAGACTGTGATCTAGTACACTCTCACTTTATCATCTCACGGACTTTGGACAAATGAACCTCCACGATCATGGACCAATTAGGTGAAAAGACACAAATCAAGCTTTCTAATATTTAGATAGCTAGGTTGTTAAATCATCTATGGATAATATAAAGGTGTTCAATGGATTATTAGAGGTTAAAAGCAATTGAAAACACACATGATTAGTACATTAAACCAAGTTGGTATTAGGTGATCCCCTAATGTATAATATTATAACACCCTTCACCTAATACTTTCCCATTGTGAGCTTGCCCCAAGTCAAGAAGTGGATTGCATCTGCCTTTCTATGGTGATATATAGTAATATGGCAGGTATTTCAATAGAATTTCTCCCTAAACAATTCCCATGCAACTACATATGCAAAAGCCCTTATATTTCTTTCCACTTTATCTGACCGTAGTGTGGCACTTTGCTTAAGATGGAAAATGATCAAACAAGCTTGATGATTAATAGTGATATTTGAACCCAAAACACTTATGGACATTAATTAACCAAGCTTCTATTAATTATATCTTAATACAACCACTAAGCTCTGTGAACTTTCCCTTATACAAATCCTTGAGGAGAATGTTTGATTTGGATCTAGTAATATCATTTCCTTCATTCTTTATGATGCATGCACCCCTACTAGGGTTAGGTTGTGTTGAAACACCACTTACCCCATGTGGGATTTCTTATGCTTCTTGCTTCTTAGGGCATCTGTTAAGTTCATTGTAAAGAATGGTTCATGGAGCCTTCCATGTCGTATAAATTGCAAGCATGTATTTAAATATAACTAGTTTTTTGTTTTATTTTCAGTAATGTGTTTGCACATTATTTGTAGGAATTTATTCAAAATGGGCAAGCAAGGCAAATGGCAGGCTATCATGCAACTTGAAATGCAAGACCCTATACACATGCTCACCTTTTTCTCCAAAGATATTCTTTGGTCTGAAATTGATCGATCAAATGGATGTTATGATCGTGTTGCGAAAATCCCGTCCCATCGGAATATCTGACTTCATTATGGGGGAAGAAATGAACCCCGATGCTTCATGTAGTTTTATCCGACAGAAAAAGAAAGAATCAAGGCAAAATGATACTGCTTCATTGAGTTATGAAGTGTAAGTATCTCAAGAATGTATTATTTATATGTAGTTAATGATATCCCATTTATAATTTGTTGTCTGTACTGACATTGGAAATTTTTTTAAGTAGTTATGCATGTTGTTATGGTCCAGAGGACAAAAGAGAACAACCAGCTAAATGTAGGGCCTCGTTTGCCAAGAAGAGGGGTTGCCAATGCCATTTTATAGTTAAGGTTATGGTTCAAAATCCTAAGGTTGGGATATTGACATATAATCTATATGAGCATGAAGACAAACAAGGATGGCCTTGTCATGGTTTGCATGATGCTTCAGGTGAGGCCAAGTCTCTGCATAAGCCTAAGCTCTCAAGGGACATAGTCTTGTATGTTGAAAGTTTCTTTTTTTTGGAGGTGTCAGTTGACTCAGTTTTCAAAATGCACATAAAGAAACATGTTAACTTGGATGCGACAACTCGGGATAGGGATTTCTTCTTGAGCAGAAAGGATGTTGCAAACATCTACTGTCGGTTGAGCAAAGGAAACTATCAACTCCACAAAAAGGATGAGATGAGTTTTAATATTTGGTACCAAAAACGTAAAGAGGATTTTTTCTTATACCAAAAGCCGAATGATGCAGGCGTGCCTTTCATAATTGGAATCCAAACGAAATGGATGTTGGAGACAATGGTCAAGCTATGTCATAATAGCTTAATAGCCATGGACTCAACATTTAGTACTAATAAATACGGGGTATGTGTATTGTCCATGTTTTTTTAATATGATTATCCAGTATTAAGCCATTCAATTTATTTAATAAAAAACATTTTTCACTTCCTGTCTTGTTTGAGTATGGAAGTACCAGCTTTACACACTAGTTGCATTTAATACACAAAAAAGTGGGGTTCCTGTTGCATGGGTTGTTTCATCGCGGAATACAACTGGAGATATTGCACTTTGGTTGGAGCAGCTTATGAATAGGTGTTACCAGCTCCGTCCTGATTGGAAACCCAATGCCTTCATGGTTGATGATGCGTTGGCTGAGATAGCTGCATTGAGGTATATTCATTATCATTACTATTCATTTTAACTTATCTTTTTTATGAAAAAGTGTCACTTTAACCCATCGAACATTGCAGGAGGGCGACACAATGCGTTTGGCATGTACGAAGGGCATGTCTAAAAAACGTCAATAACTTGGCCACTAGTCCAGACATGGCAAGTGCAATGTTCAGTAAGTTAGGTTATATTATGAAGTATTGTTCCAACGATGATGTGACTGCTACAATACAAGGATTTTTCAATGAATTTGTTGATGAGAGGAAATTCCTGGACTATCTCAACAAGAATTGGGTTTCCGGTGATAAGTTTCGTAAGTGCATATGACTCTTTCTTGTGTTTTCACTTAGTGTTTCATGATTACCATATATTTCCACTGACTTGTTTTTTTACTTTCAGGAATGTGGGTGAAAGGTTGTCATGATTTTTTGCATGCACATCAAGAGACCAACAATGTTGTAGAGTCCTACCATTGTTACCTAAAGACCAACTTTCTCTTCGATCGACGGAAGAAATGTGCTTGTCGAATGGATTGGTTATTATATGTGCTCTTGACAAATGTCTAACCTGTGTATCAGTTCAAAGAAATTCTGAAAGAAGAAGGATACTTGAACAACTACAGGAAAGAGAAGCAGCTTGAATCTTCAATGGAAAGAGCAAAAAGAATCTCGGACAGTGATTGTTGCCCTCATGAGAGCATATCTCATGCTTATTGGGTGAGGAGTCAAACAAATCCTCATAAGAAATACCTTGTCACTTGGTATCGTGCAATTTTTATAGCGTGTGATTGCCCATGGTCTATTCGCGACAACATGTGCAAGCATGCTATAAAGGTAGATTGGTTGTATTTCCCATTAGGAGATTCAATCCCAATACTAAATCATGATGCAACACATGCTTCATTTGATACCCCTCATGAGATAGAGGCACCAAACTTACATGCAAATGGTGATATAATGTTTACAGCCACTGATACTGTTAATCCAGATGTTGAGGGACTTCAATTAGTTAGGGATGAATTGTTTGGCTACCTAGACCTGCTTAGAAATAGTCATCCTAGTACATTGAGAAAGACCGAGCAGTTGGTTGGTCTAGTTAAAAAATTGTTGGATGAGGCCAACACTCTTCATATTATGGACTTTGACTTCACCACTGGCTTGGGTGCTTTCAAGTCATCTTTGAAGAGGAAGAAAAGCTTCCTTAGCCCAAAAAAGAAAAGCAAAAGAATCAAGAAAAGTAGCGGCTTGGAAATTGATTTGAATATCAACGCACCTGAATATGATCCTTTCTAGTTTCAATATCTCAACAAGAGGGGTCATCCTCACTCCAACATTGCACCATCAATTGTCTCAGGTCAGTTACATTTATTGAAAATATCTATGTGTTGTTGTTTTTGCTTTCTTCGTCATGTTGTTGATGTATCCATGCATACACGTGTTGATGTGCGGTGCGGATGCTTGCAGAGGGGCAGCATTCTGCCGTGGTTTCTCCAAGGCAAAGACATCGACCAAGGCAGCAGCAACCGGGTCTAACTGCAAGCCCAGGTACTCTTCACGGGACTCCTTATGCAATGGATTTCAAGTCTTCAGGTGACTAGTGTTCTGCGTCACAATATTTCCCTGACGATATTACATCACATGCACAGGTGCTTCTCCCAGGGATCTTTCGTCCGAGCGGCACAACTGGTTGATTGAGAGCACAACCATTGGAAGTTTCCAAGGTTTGGCGCGTGCCCTACTTTAGCAGTTGTTGTTTTTTCTTTCTTTTCCATATTTTCGATGTATCCATGCATACACGTGTGTTGACATGTGATACGAATGCTTGTAGAGGGGTAGCAGTCTGCCGCGGTTGTTCCAAGGTAGAGACATAGACAAAGGCAGCACCAACCGGGTCTAACTGCAAGCCCAGGTACACTTCATGGGACTCCTTATGCAATGGATTTCAGGTGTTTAGGTGACTAGTGTTCTACGTCACAATACTGCCCTGGCGATATTACATCACATGCACAGGTGCTTCTCCCAAGGATCTTCCGTTCGGGCAGCACGACTGGTTGATTGGGAGCACACTCATTGGCAGTTTCCAAGGTTTGGCACGTGCCCTAATTTAGCAGTTGTTGTTTTTGCTTTCTTTGCCATGTTGTTGATGTATCCATGCATACACCTTTGCAGACGGGCAACAGTCATGGATGTTGTTAAGATATTGATGTTGTCATGTCTATCTATATTCTAGGTGACTCTAGCACAAGAGGAGAAGCATCATCTTCAACTCCACAAAATCCCCTATGGGAAGGCTTTAAATCTATGAGACATAGAGCTTTCCACAGATAGTTCCATAATTTATGCTATGGCTGAAAGTGAACGGAGCATTCTTAGATGTGAAAATCTAGCATTTTGCTTCAAGCACCCCTATATTATAGCCTTGAGGTAGTGCAATGATCACGAAATGGTTACTTCAAAATCAACCAAAAATAATTTCCCACACATTGCAAGATGATCTTGACGAATAACAACAACACCTACAGCAACAAAAGCAAGTGATGGAGGGTTAGCTCAAAGATAAAAATGCAGATTCTTGGAAAACTCTGTTTTATTGAGAAATTTTCATTTGCATTATAGTATCCGGAGGAGTATTCTCTTTTCTGGACGTGGCATTTTTTTTTTTGTATATGTCCGCAACATACTCTTAAGCATAAGGGCAATAATCTTACATCCAAAGAAAGTGGATATTGTATTGTCTCTATAGTTATTCCTATTGACAATTTATAATTTTGTCCATCTAAAATTCCATAGTATATTGTATTGTAGTTTGCGATGGGCTAATGCATTCCTTGAATGAAAATAGAGAAGTTGGGGACAATGCTTATTGTTGATATGTTATAAAGGAGAGTGCAAAAAAAGAACAATAGCATGTCAAATATTGATCAAACATTCAATACATGCCTGGGACTTTCTAAAATATTCCACATATAGCATGCTAGTAGAGTTTAATTATGCATATTTTTATAGACAACCTGCTCACTAATATTTACATCCTTGATTATATTTTAGCTTTTTTTAACTGCTTATGTTTAAATTTTATCAAATACATACCTTTCAGGGTCTTAAGTTGCACTTTCTTGTTGTTGAACTTGTGTTAACTCCATTAAATGGGAGATTGAAAGTTTCTGTAGACATTAGGGTGACTTCATGGATGGCTAGTTTATACTTGCTACAACTAGCATTTGATGGTAGTTTATACTTGCTTCTAGATGGCTATGCTTATAGACTTACTTGTTTCTAAACCTAATATCGCTCTGGAATTTAGGTTTGTTGAATTCAAATTATATTTAGGTTGAATTCATACATAGTTAAGGAGTTGAAATCACTGGAAAGAGCATGGATTCAGCTAGCAAACCCATTGCAGCTGATACATCAACTCTACATGCCAATATCATGAAGGACAAGATTGATGTTGATATTGTTTCAGAGATAAAAAAATACTGTTGATGAGAACCGAAATACCCAATATGAGAAATAAATGCAACTCTAAAGTAGATACCATCTCAACAATCCATTGAAAGTAAAAGATGATTGAAAACACTTTTCCTAACAATATTGGTCAATGTTTTTTAATCACGGAAAAGATAAATAAAATTTTACAAAAAAAAAATTGTAGCTCATTATATTAATAAATGAACCACATTATTCATAGGCCAAAAAAGTTGTACATATATAGCATCAACATCAATGTCTGATAGAGATCATAAATCATCATGTCTAGAAATAAACACATGTTTATGCTTATACACATACATATTTTCCTGCTATATGTATTAATAAGTACCAGCAATATTGTGCACAACAAAAATGTAAACATTAACCAAATTGTGCACTATAAAAAGTATCGGTAAGCATGTGAAGAGTATTCCATCTACTGGCTTTCAGCAAAGAAAGGATCAACTAGGGTGTGGTCTTGGGTCTAGCTCATTGATATTGTCATCAACCCCTTCCCACAAATGCCAACTTCCTTCACCAACCTGTAGCCCCATCTTAGAAAATTGATCTATCAACATGTTCCTTTCCATGTATATATGTCGATACGATATGTTCTGAAATAAGTTTCCTATTTTGAGGAGTTCTCCATATCAAGGCTTCAGCATGATGTTCTTTGGAGGCTTTTCATTTTTAACCAATCTATAACCAGTATAGAATACCCATAAATTTGGAGCTTTTGAACCCCTTTTGAGACAGCCAAGAGCATAACTAACTTCAGAGACATCAGTTCAACTCGATTGTTGGTACTTCTCCCAATTCCAACTGCAAACATGTACCAGTGAGTATCATATATAGCAAATTCCCCCTAGCTCCTCCCTCCATGTATTAACTATGTAAGGGCGGGAAATAAAGACATGATTTTTATTTTCAGATTATTCATTGCAGAGAGGACACCTACTTGGACCACAACCAAGACTTTGCTATGAGGCTCAAGACACGCCACTTCTTCAAGAAGATTTGAGTTTCTACAGGCTAGTGTGGACTAATTCTTAGAGCTGTGGTGTAACAATTATGTATTGCAACAAGACCAGAAGTTTGCACACAGGGGCTTTATGTGCTTTGCAATGTTGCAGCAACGAATGAGTTTAACAAAGATGAAGTCATGTGTTTTGTTCAAGCAATCTTACCAGGAAGAGTGTATTCCTTTGATTAGGTTTTTGCAGGACATGAACAAATCTCAAGTTCATGTGGACTCACTCCACACCTCAAGCAATCAAGAAGCAACAAAGAGGAATGCATTAAATATAAATAACACACTGTAAGATTGTCAAATATGAGGTTCAATTGAAGTTTCCACTGTTGAACAACATGAGTCCAATGAGGACTCCAATTCATATATAGAAGAATGATTTTATTTTATTTTTTTATTACATGTATATGTCTGCTGCTGCCTGCTAGGTCTCGTCGGTACCTGCCACAAATTGTGGATAGATAGCTTCACATATGATGATACTTATGTTCCATTAAGTAAAGCTTGGGTCACTTCAAAGGATTCGAACCCACAAAATCACTATTGACAAAGACAAATTGGGCTTGAAATCATAAATAATTACATTTATTCTATCTTGTGAAACCGTGAACAATACGGTAACCAACCCAACTATAAAAGAAACCATGTTACTGATCTATATCGTAGTGGATATGAGACGCATAACAGTGAGGACGTTTTGAAGAAATTCAACTAGCATAATACTCTAAAGCGTAGAAGATACAGGAGCTGTCTGATCATATAATCGACGGTTGTGATTTGTTTGCCCATTGGGATTTATCCCACATTGACTAGGAGGAATGGTTTATAAAGGTTTATATATCCCATTCTTTCATACTTTATTCAACGCGTAGAGAAAAGGTATGGTGGGGGCTCTGGGTGTTTGGACTCCATGAGAAGATCACCAGCTTGGAGCCTGGGATGACCTGTCAGGCCCCCTACCTTTTGCCATGCATGGCAAATCTGTTCGACGACGTGGATTTTGACATGGGAAAGACACATTTTCACATCCAACTTAATATATTGTACATTCCTTGCCTCCATACATTCACAACTGCAACATCGAGGAGTGTTATCATGTTCATGAGAAGGACAATACCTCTGTCCCCAAAATGGATGGGCTCTATACTCAATTAAGCCAGTTCTATTTGTAGGGATAAAATGGTTGTAGACATCACATTTTGGATGGTAGATTTCCTTGTAACAGGATTTGTGGTGTGGATCATTTCCTAACATGGAAAACTCATGTTCAGAAATAGGCTCGCCACAAGCATGACAACAAGAACACTGAGGATTCCAAACAACTCCCATACAGCTCAAAAAGCACCCATAGCCTGTGATTGGAGCCTTAGAAATTCAACCGATGTAATAATCTGAAGCACAGAAGATACAGGAACCGTCTGATCATAGGATCGACGGTTGTGATTTGTTTGCCCATTGGGATTTATCCCACATTGACTGGGAGGAATGGTTTATATGGGTTTATATATCCCATTCTTTCATACTCTATTCGAAGCGTAGAGCAAAGGCATGGTGGGGGCTCTGGGTGTTTGGACTCCATGAGAAGATCACCAGCTCGGAGCCTAGGACAACCTGTCAGACCCCCTACCTTTTGCTAAGCATGGAAAATATGTTCGATGACGTGGTGGTTGATATGTCAGAGAAATGGTGGTTCGTTGTTGTGCGAGGTGGCAGGCCATGTGGCAATAGTAAAGTGAATAAAAGTTGAGGTGGAAGATGTGTAATCCCTATTGCATCATGAATATGGCATCCTTCTAAAAATCAAATTGTTCAGAGGACACAATTTTGGAAAAGATGCCCCTAATCATGTTTGTAATAATCTTGGCAATAAGTTTATATATGCATTTACACAATGAAATTGATTTGAAATCCTCCATATTGAAGAAACATGAGCTTTTGGTGTTCTCGTTATTCATGAAATACATTTTCCAGATGCGCTTTTATTTCATTTGTCTTCTTTGGTCTATCAACGATTTTATTTTATCACGGTTAGAGAATTAGCCTTCTATATCACCGTCGTTTCAGAGGACAAATAGAGAACGGGCCGATGGATAGTTTTTACTTTCGCCGATTCTGTGCTTTTATTGGTTCAAACTTTTTTGCTTTGCGATGATTTTTTGTTTTCGTTATCGGAATGTTTTTTGCAAATAGTCAGAGTTCTAGTCTCAAGCAACGCCGCTGTTTCGAAGGCTTTGTTGTTTGTCTCACCAACATTGCAGAGATGCTTAATTTTAAACTCGTCGATTAGTAGTCCTTAGTTCTTCCGATCGTCGATGATTTTCTTTTGTCACGGAAACCATAGTCAGTCTGTCTCCCACCGCTGCGGCTGTGTAGTACACTATCTCTCCGATGTGCTTTTATTTCATTTGTCTTCTTTGGACTATCAGCGATTTTATTTTATCACGGTTGGAGCATTAGACTTCTACATCACCACCATTTCGGAGGACAAATAGAGAACGGGCCGATGGATAGTTTTTACTTTCGTCGATTCTGTGGTTTTATTGGTTCAAACTTTTTTGCTTTGCGATGATTTTTTGTTTTCGCTATCGGAATGTTTTTGGCAAATAGTCGGAGTTCTAGTCTCGAGTGAAGCCACCGTTTCGGAGGCTTTGTTGTTTGTCTCACCGACACTGCGGATATGCTTAGTTTTAAACTCATCGATCAGTAGTCCTTAGTTCTTCCGATCGTTGATAATTTTCTTTTGTCACAGAAACCATAGTCAGTCTGTCTCCCGCCGTTGCGGTTGTGTAGTACATTATCTCTCTGACGTTTAGTTGGTTTATCTATCGACGCATTACTAGTTAGTTCTTTGAGCCTCCGATCGCCGATGTTTTCAGTTGGTCGTGGATCCCATAGTTTGTTCGTTGCCCGCCATTGTGGCTCCTTAGTGAACTAATCGTCCGATGTTATAGTAGTTTTGACTGCCAATTAAGTTTTTTCCCACCGTCTTTTTCACTAGGAGGTCTATATATTGGGACAGGGTCTTATTTTATTTTTTTATCCTTGTAAAAACTCGCGTTTGCTCTGTCCATGTCGAGTCGAACTGTACCAACGTGCTTAGCTGTGGGGATTTCGTTCGTTTGGAGCGCTGCCATGGAAGTTTCGAACCTTCCCATCAACTGCAACTTGTTTTCCAGGTAGGCCAACCATGGTTTCTCCTTTCTCTTGGTTTTATGAGTTGTTTTGGGAACTAGGGTCTTCCCCTGGTTAGGTTTTCCCTCCGTCGGGTAGTTAGCCGTCTAAATTGATTATTTATCCTTGCGCTGTGAGGTATCAGTCGGATTGACAGTTTTTGGGGTGGGGGTTTTTTCTGGAGTTTATTTTTGAGCCGTTATGGAAGCCCGATCTCGATCCGAAGGTTTAGGTAGTTGGTGCAGACAAGTGTTACGTTGTCTGCACCGAATTTTGTGGGGTTGTTTATGGCCATCCGAGGGAGTTTTCAATTTTCGTAGGAACTCACCTTAGTTTCAAGGAACGGCGAGGGGTTTTTAGCATTTCGGTCGAGCTGGGATTTTCGCATTTTTAATTACAATTGATAGTGTGGTTCTTGTGTTTGAAGATTTAGAGTATTTCGATTGCAGTCTGATTTTAATGATAGGTTCTTTATTGGGGTTAGGTTTTAGTTGCAGATAGACTTAGAGAATTTTTAAACCAGCTGCAGGAGTTCCTTTGCCTTGTCCTTTTCTTTCACACATTAACGTTTTGTATAGTTTATTTGTGAAAATGCATATGGATGAGGTAAATAGTGTTATAACAGTTCTCCTTCATTCTTAACACTAGCTAGAAGCTTCAATGGTCTAAGAACATACTGTGTTTATTGCCAGGGTAACCATTGCAAAGGAGATATGTATAAAAGACAAAAGAAGAAGGATCCTATTGCAGAGGGAGAACTAGATGTGGAAATCATCACCAAGGTGGAATACATTTATGAAGATACCAGATCCACCACTGGAATAGAGCCAGATTACAAGTGGGGTGAAATATACTGGATGATTGCAAATCAAAATGTACTTGATGCAGGGTTTGAAGAACTGACTATATAATATGAAAACATCGAGAAATCTGCTCTGGTGAAGGTAGCCACTAGACCTGAACTATTCCCATGCTCCGAGGTGATCGCCTGGATTCTACCTAGGGCAGATGTAACTACAATGATTTTAGCAAATACTGCCAAACAAGGCTATGCTGCATACAGTCCTGGTTATGTCTCACTGGCGTATCACCTGCCTCCTGCTCAAGTATACTTAACTGAAAGTTGGTTGAAAGAGATAAATTTGGACCTGGTTGAAATAGATAAGAGAATGATGATACCTGGGAAGAACTTTCAAACCAGGCCATCAGGAGAATATGATATAGCCACTCTCCGGACCCCTTATAGGTTTATAGCACTGATGCTGAATAGAGTTTTTGGGAGAGCTCATGGTAAAAGTTTCAAATTGGGATGGATACCCATTATTTTCTATGTGGCCACTCAAGGGACTATATTCAATTAGGAAAACATAGTGTCCAATAGCCTCTCAGCATGCATATCTTCAACTTTGGGAGGGGTGTCACAGAAGAAGTCGAAGTTCTACATGATCTCTATCTTAGTGGACTGTATATTATGTACCCGGTCATTTCCAGCTTTAAGGTGTAATTGGGACAAGAATAGGACCCCTGTATACACTGCATACAAACTATTTTGGGCACACAAATATTATAGCCACTACAAAGAGATATGTGAACATTTCATTATGCCTTTGTACACTTTAATCTTCTTGAAAAAATGCAACTGCATGTCTGAGGAGGCATTCAAAGTCATTGAAGAACATGGGAGTTACTATTTGACTGAAGAGGGAATGTACATCATAATGTATGGTGGCTCTAGGGCACCTTATCTACTCCCTAAATATGCCACTGATTATGTGGTACATAAAGAAGCAGCTGGGCAGGTATATCTTGATGGTGTAGGAAGCTTCTTGTTTGAACATAATAAGGCAGCCTATCCTGCCATACCTTTCTGGTTAGGGAGTTATAAGTTTACAAAGGTCAAACAAACTACATAATTCGTATAGGAGTTGGAGCACTTTCATTTTGGGGAGATGAACTTCCACAGGAATGACTCCCAAAAAAAGGTTGTAGAGCATTGCAAAGAGGAAAATGTTCATTTCGAATACACAAACTTCTCGAACAAGGATGAAGAAATATTCAGAAATGCAAAGAATATGACTGCATTGAAGACAAGATCTAAACATAAAATCACCATTGTGGGTGGAAAGGGCAAAACTACACAGAAGACAGCTGAAGAAGAAGAGGCCAAAAAAAGAGAAGAAGATGCTAGAAGGATAGCGCAAGAGGTAGAAGGTTGGCTAAAGCATGAAGAAGAGGAAATAAAGGGAGCTGCAGAGGAAGCAACAAAGAAGGAAGAGGAGGAAAGAAAGAAGAAGGAAGATGCAGAGATAAAGAAAAAACAAAAAGAAAGCGAGGGTTAGAGGTTAATAGGATTGCAGACATACCAACAAACTATTGACCAAATAGATACACAAGAAGCATAGGATCATACAGATCAGGGGCAGGGACAAGATAATCCTGATTCCCAGGAGCTTGCTGCAACTTCTGGCAACACTCAAGAACAGGTTGTTTTTTCTGGATTGAATTTGATACCTTTTATGCAGAGAGAAGGAGAAGAGGTCCTTGATTTCAGCACCATATTCTATGACAAGGAGAAGAAGAGGATTGTCTAGAGAACCGAGAAAAATGTTGAAACAAGAGGACAATTAGGTATGATGATTATTGATAAAACTTTGGTGTATGGGACAGATGCAGATCTGAGATTAATAGCAAGAGCTGGACTGGCGTTAACCCAAGCCACTGAAGATAATGTAGATAGACTGATGACAGATCTGGAGCAATCAAGAAAGAACATTGCTTAGTTAAAAGAAACACTGAAGAAAGAAAGAGATGAAGGTTATAAGCTGAAGAGGAAATTTGAAGACATGTAGAATGAAGTGAGAACAGAAAAAGATGCTCAGAATAGCTTAGCAGAATTACAGAGGCTACAGCTAGAGTATCAAGTTTTGAAGACAGAGAAAAATGACCTCAAAGTATCATATGAAACTCTGAGTGTAGAAAAGGACCAGCTACAGAGCAAAATTGTTGAGTTGGAGGCACAGAAGGCCACTATAGAAGAAAGAGAAAAGCAATATCAAGTGTAGGTAGCAAGTTTTGAGGGACAGATTGCTTCATTAACAGCATCACTGAAGGAGGCTAGTGAACAGAAGACTGATATCTAGCCTTTAAAGGAGCATGTCCTAGCTCAACGAAGAAGAATTCACCAACTGCAAATGTGTATTGAAGAAGAAAGATGTAAAATCTTACAGATAGATAGCAGGTTGGAAGAAACCTTGGATACTACTTCATATGTTGTAGATAGATCTCAGGATATTTTGAAAGTCCTGGCTGGAAGGATAGTGTGGATAGAAACCAATGAAGAAACCCTTGCAGAGCTACCAGCTAAAGATCGACATAGCTTAAAGAAAGATTACGACTTATTAGAGTTTGCAATAAATACTGCGGAGGAATTCAAGAAGACTGTGAAGAAAACGAGAGGAGCCTATGCTGAATACCGCAGAAGGGTGCTGGTCACATACAACAGATGCCAAGTTGCTGCAAAACAAAGATTGGATGCAATGCTAGAACATGAGTTGTTCATAGAACAACTACAGAGCAGGTACCAGGAAGATAAGCAGAAGATCCAACAAGTCAAGGATCTAGATGAGCAGATCCTGAAGAATGCAGTAACTCATGCAGTAGCCAACATCCATTTACTTGAAGATCAGCTACGCTTGAGTCCAACAAGAATAGAGGTGGTTAAGAATCAGGCTGCAAAGTATGAGATCAACATCCTTTTTCTTGAACCCTTAGATTTTGAAAG
Organism: Pseudotsuga menziesii; assembly: GCA_001517045.1. NCBI lineage: Eukaryota > Viridiplantae > Streptophyta > Pinopsida > Pinales > Pinaceae > Pseudotsuga > Pseudotsuga menziesii. Next base: position 75,064 of record LPNX010986038.1, read on the forward strand.
CATAACAGCGGAGGCCCAGGCGTGGAAAAAGTTCATTAATGATCAAGCGGGGCCCTCTTCATAAAAGTGCTCTATTAAAATTTTGTTTTAATGTAATTTATTGTATAATGTATGAGCATTCACTACATGACAAAATTTTGGATTGAAACATTGGGGAAGCCCAAAAGTCATTTGGGGCAGCCCAAAAGTTTTTGCTTTTTGTATAAATATAGGAGAGTTAGAAGGAAGAAAGGACTTTTTCCTAGATAGATTTGTGAGAGTATGTTGTAAGAAGAACTATTTCCTTTTGCAATAAAGAATTACAAGTTTCCTGTTGGAGAAAGCTTGCTGGAATTTTTCAAATGCTGTGCTATGGATTCTGTTGGAGAAGCGTAACTGTTTAGGATAAACATTCCAAAAAGAACACTATAGTTGAATCTGAAAGGTTTATTACAACGAGAATTTATTTAATTCTGTCCAACCTTTACATGTCAAAGATTTTCATGATACTCTTCATTCAGTGAACTGGAAAATCTGCATTTTATCATACTTTATACAAGAGAGGTGTTTAAATTTTCCATTTTTATGAAATAAGAGGTGCATAATTGACGTTTAAATCTGCCACAGCAGTCATCACAATCCTGACAAGCAAGTAAAATAACACAGCATGGTGAACACAATTATTTCTTACACAACCCCAAAAGAAATATTTCAAAAACCTAAAAAACAAATGCAGAGAGTGCACAGTACATGCCTGCATTGTGTATACTGCATGTTTTTTTTTAAATTTTTGTTGTTGTATTCCCCTCATTATTTCTATTTGCTTGGGATTTTTGTCACCCTCAAAGATTTCATTTGGAATTGGGATTGTTCTCACACTTTGACCATTCAATGGAAAAAAAGTTAGTCATTTATCTGATTGTGTAAAAGGAATCATTTCTGAAACCTTGAAAAGCCACAACTTGGAATCCTCGTTGGGTATTTACAAGGACATGACATGAATGGGTGCCTAAGGTAAGGACGTGACATGAATGGGTGCCTAGAAGGTAATGAATGAACAAATGATTTTAATAAGGTTGAGCAGCATAAAGAAAAAAAAATTTACAGTATTCTCTTTATTTTTTTATGTTGGAATTTTTGCTGTAAATTTTTATTAGAAGATTTTCACTCTGGTTGATTTTATCGTCTTAAAAAGGATGGTGCATGTTGTTGGCCTTTAAGCTATCTTCATATTGAATGAAGATATCCTTTTAAGCTACACATTCTATAACAAATTACCACTCTATCTCCACCACACCCTTATAACAGATGTAAAAACAATAAATGCTTTTAAAAAATGGTTCCAAATACTACCCAGTTCTAACATTGAACCATAATGGTTCTCACACCCACTAATAATTTTGAATTGACAATTTTTCTTACAGCATCTTTCACTACAAGTACTTTGAATTTCATATAAATATGTTAGCGGCCATTAAAATGATTGAAAGTTGATACCATATGTGCTCTCCCATATTGAAAATGTATGCATTTGTAAGGCTAGAGTAACCATCAGATCAGAAGCGAGGGTACCAAAGAGTAGAGAAAAGGTATGCTTTTCCAGATTACTTTTATACTAAAATTTATACATAACATTTAATAATAAAACTAGGTTGAAACCTACAGAGACTCATGCAATTTGCAGGAAGTTTAAAGGTAGCTTATGGTTCAAGATAAGTTATGTGCAGTTTCCAGGTCTTAGTTGCATTAACCTTAATGGACCATATGAACAACTTACAATTTATAGCAGTTTGCAGGTCTTAGTTGAATTAACCTTAGTAGATATAATAAATAATAATAAAACTGAAATGTTGATCATCAGTATCATAAGAAACAGTTGATTGCCTTCAAAGAGGTAAGGTTGATACATAGAATTAAATGATAAACTGTACAGAAGACTTGTACACACCTGGTAAAAGATGAACTGATCTTATCAAAAAACTTGTATTTGAAATCACTTTGTGTCACTGAATAATATTTTAAGTATTTTACAGAGAACAGTAATAAGGATAGGCCTTTCATTTACATAATATGGAATATGTACAAGATAGATACATTCTTAATGAAAACAATGTTGAAATAAGGTCTGAGTGCAAGCCCTAAGTATGCACTGATAGATACATTCTTGGCATCTAGTATCAGGCTATCAGCAAAAACTCCTAGACCATATATAGACAAGAAACCATTCCATTAAGTGCCCAAAGTTTCTTGTTGTTGTGACGCACAGAATTACCCAAAAGTGCCCAAAATTGCTTCTTTCATGCCCATGATTAAAAGTGATGTTGTTTGAAGCTCTTTAAAGGTACAGGGAAGCTTAGATGCACAAATTATTGACTAATGACAAGTATTAGCATGCGACAAAATTCTCATATTGCAACAAAATTCCAAGAACAGAAATTTGGATAGAACCAGTCAACCTCGCCTTAGATTGGAAAGCTACCTGTTAAAAGAAAACCAAAAACAATATTTGTAAATGTGAAAAATTAAACAATATACAAAACAACATACTTTAATTTGAAAAAATAAACACAAAGTACAAACAAAATAACACTTCACACCTATTTCTCTTCATAGTGCATGCGCGTGGCCTCTTTGTTTTGGCGATAGACTGTGAATAGAATGAAGGGTGATGGTATTTCGATTTCTTATCCTTTGTTTTATTTGGGGTGAGAAAGGTCCATTTGTGACCCCTGCATTGTGTATTTGCATTCTGGACCTTTCCATGATTTACAACAGTATTTTCCTCTCCATCTCTGTCACCTTCTTCATTTAGCACATTTTGGACATTTTCTTTTGGAGTCTTTTGGACATTTTTGGACATTGGCGGGCCTAAACGAACACAATTGGGTGTCCTGTCAAATATTGGTGAGCCTAAAGGAACAGTAGCGGGTGTCTTGTCAAATATTGTCCTACCTAAAGGAACACTATCAAGTGTCCTATCAAATATTGTGGGGCCTAAAGGAACACTACCCGGTGTCCTATCAAATATAGGCCTAGAAAATGAATCAAATGAACACTGAATAACATCCACATCTTCACCAACATCAGGGGTTTGACTCGTTCCTTCTCCTTGTTCAATGCATTCATTCATATTTGATGAAGATGGGTCACCAACATATACAATATTTCTCTGCCATTATAAGGAAACAATGTCAATAAAATGGGGTTTCAATAAATTATTTCCAATGTGTAACAATACAAGGAGTGCTTATACAACTTACAGCATGTGTCTCTTCAACGGACATGATATTGTCCTTAGGAATTTGTGAAGAGTTGCATACATTTCTCTATTGCAACAAAATAATGTTTTAAAAAAGTAAGTTTTTTTAAACACCTTGCAACATTGCTATTATATACAACAAAATAAACATTAATTTGAATAACAATTGGAAAAAATTACAATACAAGGAGTGGCTTATAAAACTTACATGGAGTGTCTCTTCAACGAACATGATATTTTCCTCAGGACTTTGTGAAAAATCAAATGCAACATTTAAATCAATTGGAGTCTTGTCAAATGATGGTGGGATGAAAGGAACATGTTCAGATGTCTTTTCACGTTGTTGAATGCTTTTTTGACTGACACCTCCAGCTGTCATGTCACACAAAGAAAATTCAACATCTTCAAAAATATCAGGGGTTTGATTCAAATCATATGTAAACGATTGACCCACAGATATATTATTTCCCTGCCAAAAAGAGGAAATATTGTCAATAAGATGGATTTAATTCATGCATTTTCAATATGTATGAAAACATGGAGGGGTTTACGAAACGTACGTTGACTGTATCGTCAACAGACATGTAATCATCTTTGGGTGAATCAGAAGAGCTATCTAAATATCTTTGTTCCAATGATAGGATATTCAATATATGTTAGTTCTCCAAATGCCATGCAAGAATGGAATTGAATAGGAATTGAAAATTCCTACCGGTGGTGACTCATTGAAGATTTTTCTTAGGGCCTCCCAATCTTTATCTTTGGTAACCTTCTTACGAACAATATTCATAAGTGTAGATTTTTTTTCACTGGCTTGTGCATCGTATTTAGCAACGATTCTTTTGACGCGTGCCACTGCATCTTCGCTCAACTCATTTGCACCTTTCAACCCCTATTACAAGAAAAACAAGGATAATAAGCTAAGCCAACATCCTTTTTTTAATATGTCCTGAAATAAAATATCAATACAAAGATCATACCTCACTTTGGACCTCTCAACGAATGGCAGCAATCTCCACAGCCTTCCTATTCTTCTTGAACCAGTATTCAACATCGTAATTTTTTTGCTTGCGTTCTTTTTCCATTCTTGATGTAGAACGAAGCTTGTAGTTATGGCCTCGTAGGGAACCAACATGCAATGTTATGGGTACCCACCCATGTACTTGCTCACGATGTTTATTAAATGTGTGACACTTGCTGCGTCGCAAACCATTGCACTCAACTCCCAAACAGTAAAAGAAGTTGCGGCCATTACTTTCCTTGATGACTTTATAAGTCAAGTCTTCTTGAGATGGTAAGCCAATAACGTATTTAGTTCATGTAGCTCAATACATCAATAAGGATATTGGATTATTCAGATATAACATGAACCTGTATTATGGCCATAGTATCAGAAGGCCAACTTTGGTTTCACAAGCCTCCAAGCAAACAAAACCCTGAAAAAAAACAACATTTATACTCTTAGTAACAAATGTTATACAAGACCATCCATTTCTAAAATCACAAATAAATAGTACAATATAGATGTTCGATTTACCATGCACATAAAATATTATTCCAGGAAATTCCAAAACAACACATAGATGGGTTCTGTAATACAAATAGTTGCAATCGGGGCAGAGTTCCAATCGGGGTAAAGTTCCATACAAGGCAGAGTTCCAGCCGGGGAAAACATCCATGCAAGGCAGAGTTCTAGATGGGGCAGAGTTCTAGGTAGGGCAGAGTTCCAGACGGGGCAGAGTTCTAGGTAGGGCAGAGTTCCATGCGCGACAATGATCCAGCTATGGCAGAGTTGGCAGGGTAGAGTTCTTAGGGCTCAAAGGTCAATACAAGGTATCGTAATGAGTATTTGTCCACCATTAGGATATTTTATACGCCAATGATAGGTTTCAGGGCTTTGATAATGCTAGGGAAGGAAATCAAGGGCTATAGGATTTCATTGAAGCTTCTAGGGTTAATGGGCCATGAACGAGGTTTCAAACCACCATATAAGCGAAACAAGATACAGATCAATGAACCAAATAGATCAACCATAAACCAAGAAGAAATTTACAAAATAGAAACTCCTAATCATTGAGGTTGAGGTCAAGCTTTTCATCCAAATTATGAGCAAACAACAAGCTCCTAATATTCCTATGTATAATACCTAGTAGATGGCTTCTATAAGACAAATAGTTGCAGTCAGGGCAAAGTTCCAACTAGGGTAGAGTTCCATACAAGGCAGAGTTCCAACTGAGGCAGAGTTCCAGCCGAGGCAGAGTTCCAGCCGGGGCAGAGTTCCAACCGGGGCAAAGATCCATGCAGGGAAAAGTTCCAACCAGGGTAAAGTTCCATGCAAGGCAGAGTTCTAGCCGGGGTAGAGTTCCAGTCGAGGCAGAGTTCCAGCCGGGGCAGAGTTCCAGCCGGGAAAATATCCATGCAGGGAAGAGTTCTAGATGGGCAGAGTTCCATGCGGGGTAGAGTTCCAACTAGGGTAGAGTTCCAGGCAGCCATGGTTTCAGGCGGGGTAAAGTTCCAGCCCGGGAAAAGTTCCAGCCAGGGCAGAGTTCCAGGCGAACATAGTTTCAGGTGGGGCAAAGTTCCATCCTAGGAAAAGTTTCAGCTGAGGCAGAGTTCCAGGCGGGGTAAAGTTCTATGCGTGGCAAAGTTCCAGCTGAGGTAGAGTTCCAACCGGGGTAGAGTTCCAGGCGGGGTAGAGTTCTTACGACTCAAAGGTCATGACAAGGTACCATAACAAGTATTTGTGCACCAAGAATGGGTCTCGATCCCTTGATCAAGGTTGAGGGAGGAAATCAAGGGACTTATATGCCAAATGAAGCTTCTTGGGCTAATGGGCCACGATGAATGCCTTGAATCAAGACACATGCTGTAGATTGGATCATTGACCTTTGAATGGGATATAGCTACCATTATAAGGTTTTGCACAATAGAGATTTGTCTAAGGCAACCACATAATCTCTCTAGAGAAAACCTTTGGCCTTTGAGTGGGATATGGTTTCCATTAGGACATTTTCAGCCGGGGCAAAGTTCCAGCCAGGACAAAATCATAGTTCCCTCTAGCAAACTTAACACCACCATTGACCTATCATCTATGGTTTGAGAAAGAAGATGATCTAAAGCGCCCAACACTCTTTGTATACTTTTAATCCCTCTGCATTCAAACTGTTTGAAGGAATGTAAGCACATGGCTATATTTCAGGCATCATAAGCTTCAATAGCCACATCAAAGGGATTTGCAAGAATGAAAAAATCGAGGTTAAGGTCAAGCTTTTCATCCAAATGATGAGGAAACAACAAGCTCCCAATCTTCTTACATATAATACCTAGTAGATGGGTTCTACAAGACAAAGAAATCCAATCGGGCAGAGTTCCATGCATGGCAGAGTTCCAGCTGGGGTAGAGTTCCATGCGTGGCGGAGTTCTAGCTGGGGTAGAGTTCCATCCGTGGCGGAGTTCTAGGCGGGGTAGAGTTCCAAGCGGGGCGGAGTTCTAGCCGGGGTAGAGTTCCAACTGGGACAGAGAATGGACACACCAAACCAGGAACCCTACATGCATCAACCTGCTTGGTCCCAAAACAAGATTGCCAAGAGAAAACTAGGGGCCCTATGGTACCTTATAGGGTCTTACTCAAGTCAATATTTTGTCACTAAGATCAGCACCCATGTTCTGAGAATAACAGGGATATAGTTTTCAATGCCTACGACCTTCCTAATACCTAATTTTTTTTAAGATCATTTGTAGACTAAATCCCATGGGAAGAGGCAAGTGCTTGCCTAACCTATAGTTGATTTTATCTTTGTTGTTGATTACATTGTAGAGTTCGTTCCATCTTACCAGAGCTCTTCAGATGGATCAATGATAGAGGTATTATTTCTAACAACAATGCTTATGTTTCATCTTACTTCTTAAATTGATTTGCTGGTGGAATTTGGTTTTGAACCTCGTCTACATACAATGTTGCAGGCCTAATTTTCCAATAACTATATTTCCCTGATGCTACATTGCCTGTAAGGGCACACATTTGATCTCTAGTACCGATGGCTTAAGCTATTTGTTTTGTTGCAGGTTATGGTCATGAAGCCTCGATTAGACATTTAGATGAATATTCCATCACTTCGAAAGTTGGAAGCCATGTTATTTGTAAGGATTTGAAAACTTTGTATGACAAGAAAGAAATGACACACCATTAATCTTTGTTTTACATGGTGCTCTGATTTCTGATAGACATCCATGTTTGGGCGCAGGAATGCGAAGAGAGGCATGGCCGAATCCGATAAAAATGCATATAACAGTAATAGTAGTAATCCAAGACAGAAGAAAAAATGGTGGCTTCCTGCTCCCAGAGTTCTCGAGGGTGGACTGACAGGGGACACAAAGAAGAAATTGCAGCACCAGAGAGATTTTGTCAATCAAATACTCAAAGCAGCCATGACTATCAATTCTCAAGTTCTCTCAGAGATGGAGATTCCAGATATTTACTGGGAATCCTTCGCCAAGGTACACACTTTGTTTTATTTTCATCTTAGATTCTAAATTCTCAGGTCAGGTAGCAAATCTCTTGTTGATGATGCTATGTGTTTCTATAGAGAAGTGATCTTTGAGTTGTTTTGTAATTTCAATTTTCAGGCATTGGTGGAAAAAAACCACTTATACTATGAAACGAGAACTTTATACTAAGAACGAGAACTCTAGCCATACAAATGATGTTTTTTACATAAAAAACACCGAAACCACCCTCCAAATAGAAAAGTGTTGATACCAGTATACATGTTTTTTTTTTCGGAGTAAAAAATAGAGCCATGGCCTCAACATCCCATACTGTTGTTTACCAAAACTTTAAAATCAACCCCTAAATTGGAAATGGATTTTTTTCATCAAGAGATAAATTACAACTTTTTAAAAACTTGCATATTAAACAAAAGAAAAATATTCCATCAATATTTCACCACTCTAACCATATAAAATCAAAGAAATTATGATGCGATTCATAATGAATCATATATTAGACTCTACAAGAACAAATTATTCATATAAATGATCGAAAACTCTTTTAGAGTTTCAATTGCAAACATCATACTAATAAAAACATCTAAAATGTTCCATGTGAAATTATTCAAATTCATCCATGGATTGTAACACTCCATTGAATCTATATTTTCTTCAAAGGAAGGTCTCGATATAATTTATAAAAAAAACCCTAATCCCCTAATACACTCCACACATTCTTTTTATTACTCCTAATCATGATCTTTTGCAATTGTATCCCATTCTTCATAAGAAGTCACTTGAGACATATAATCACATTAAAAAAAATATTTGGTACAATTATAATTGTCTCTGTCTACAATTTTTTATCAAAATGGCATCCCATATAAGTCTTAGGACATGCGAGTTCTTGTTTCTTTTCTGTAAAGTTATATCATTTAATAAGGTCCCTAACCATTGTACTACATGCTTCATTGTATTTCTATATTTAAAGAATTCTTATAGTAAATGGTATGCAAGTAAAACTATTAATTGAAAATGTTTTTGTGGTTTGAAGGTCGGTTATTTTCCCATATGAAATTTACAATTTTGTTGATGCGAAATGGATCACATAAGATCACAAGAAATCCATTGCAAGAATTGAAGCCAACCAAGGCTATTGAGATCATAAGAAATCCATTCTGTGTTTCCAGTTTCTTCTCTGTGGATGAGGAACAATAGTTTTGTTTCCCCGTGGCGAAGTGCGCTCAGTTTAAATAACCAGAATAGATCCAGAGCTGCTGATCCGCGGCCACGTCAAGATTAACACCTGTGAGACTCATAGAACCATGCCTATGCGGCCTTCTCTTAAAGCCAAAATGAATCGCTTAGTAGATATTAATTATCATTTGGAAGAACTGCCCCACTAGTAATAGAAGTTGAAGACCAAATGAGGATAATACCAGCTACGAAGCCTTGAAGTAAGTGAAACACCGAATGCTTAGTAGTTACTCTTTCCCGTCTTTACTGCGAACCCTGCTTAGTTATATGCATGTTGTTACTCAACCCTTATGGAATAGATGCCTTCCTTTTATGTCTCGATATGGTTTTCGAGCGGGTTATGAGAGGCACATTATATATGATGCTATGGCAATAAAATACTTGTTGGTTGGTGAAACTTGAATATTGGAAAGACTCGGTCGAAACTTTACCTCCAAAGGCCAGTGAACGATAAGCCAGTAACAACCAGTAAATAACGATAAGCCGTAACGATCATTCAGCGACTCATGGCATCAACTCAAAGCCATCCAAGCAAACTCCAACCTCGGCTTTCCTAGTCCCGAAGGGGTGCAAGCAGAGAAAAACAAGCCATGGGAAATAGCAGTACCGACTAAGGGATTCATTCAGTAAAAAGATCATTTTGAGTCTCAGCAATTCTAATTTTCGTTATCAAATAAGCAGTTTCTCTCTTGCAAGTGACTCTCAAGAATCAAAAGCTGACCTAAGGAAGAGGTTTCATGGTATCATGTGAATCCAAGATTTTCATTATAGAATTTTTTTTTATGGCTTTGTGTAGTGAACATTTAGGTGCACTGAACGCGCTAAAGTGTGGGGCTACTTCGCTACTTGGTGGATACTTGAATAAACTTGCATAATTGATGACTGAGCTAGCTACTCAATTGCACTATTCAAATGTTGCGCTACACACTGCTGCATTTGGTTACTCCGCTTGGGCTCTCGGTTACAGAAAACCGCCGCATTCACATTATTAAATACTAAAATTGCTGGGGTGAAATCCTTACCTATCAGACCTATTAAAATGATTTTTATCTTTCCTTAACTATACTCTTATCGAAAAAACCTGTTTCAAGATGTGCCTGTAATAAAAGGTTCAAGAGTGTTTAATTGATAGTAGAGGATCGGTTCCAAAACATCCAAGAAGGAATTGGAACCTGGCATATCAACCTAACATTAACACTGTACATGGAGTACTGCTCCTAACCGATGTGTGACCTTTTTCTTGACTAGAAAATGGGAGGAGTGGCACACGGAGCGGAGCTCCACTCTTGGGGTGCCAAAGCGCTACCCTTCACGAGCGGCGTGATTCTCAGAAACGCGCCGCTCGTGAAGGGTGGCGCTTTGGCACCCCAAGAGCGGAGCTCTGCTCCGTGCGCCACTTCTCTTATTTTACTTTTGCTATGGAAATGGATTAGCAAATAAATTCGTTCTCGTTTTTGTTGATTACTGTTTATTTGTTCATTCTTTCAAATCATCCATTCCAAACACAGAGTGGCTCAGCCATTGCAACGGATCGGATTTCTATCAATGGAGGCTCAGCCATTCGAACTGATCAGATTTCCATCTATGCTGATTCTGTTTATGGGCTGAAGCAATCCGAACAGATTTATGTTAATGCCAGTTCTGTCCATATGGGAGGGCCACGACATTTCTTTTGTATGATTTTTTCTTTATTCTCTAGTTCCCAGAGAGATCAATTTCCATTATAATTTATTAGAGTTAGACAAAGATCAGTTCCATTATAAATTATCAGAGTTAGAATAGAATCGAGAAATACGTTATAACAAAGAAGCTCTGTATCTTCTTTCCAACTCAGATTATTTCTTTAGCGTACAAGTACAAAATTCTCTATCTCTAATATATATATAAAAGTCTCATCTGACAACTTGGAAACTTTGAATTTTTTTAAACTTTGAGATGAGTTTAGGCACATGCTACACATATAGTTCCTTTGAATTCTAAATTAATTAATTATCCAAATGGTAAAAATGATATGGGTATACACAAAATAATATAAAATAACCATATCATCACAAATATATATACATAATAATTCATAAATAGTGTTGGTTATATTATTTAATTAATATGGAATAATAGATAATGAGTAATATTTTGGGCCACTTCTCCCTTCTCATAATTGACGACTGAGCTAGCTACTCAACTGCGCTATTCAAATGCTGCGCTACACACTGCTGGGTTTGGTTACTCCGCTTGGGCTCCCGGTTATAGAAAACCACCGCATTCACATTATTGAATACTAAAATTGTTGGGGTCAAATCCTTACCTATCAGACTTATTAAAATGATTTTTATCTTTCCATAACTATACTCTTATCGGAAAAACCTGTTTCAAGATGTGCCCGTAATAAAAGGTTCGAGAGTGTTTAATTGATAGTAGAGGAGAGGAGTGGCCCACGGAGCGGAGCTCTGCTCTTGGGGTGCCAAAGCACCACCCTTCACGAGCGGTACGATTCTCAAGACTGATTTTCACCTGTGGCAACCAGGTTTTATGGAATCGATGAGCCAGGGAAGATAAGAACCGGACGGTTGCTAAGAAGCAAGCCCTTTGATCCGGACCTTAAGTAAATAAAGGGGTATGAAAAATATCCTATAGCATCCTGCGTGACGGGGCACGCCAACTACGCTAGACAAAAAAAGATACGAAGCCTCGTGGGTAAACTCATAACCAAATAAGATTACTCCAGGAAAAGGGAAAACTCACAACAACACCGGTCTTCATACAGACTTGAAAGAGGCAGTCCAGGTGTCGGACTATAGGGCCACCAGTCTCAACATCCAGGCTAAAGAAGAGATGTCTGCGCTCACTTAGTGGAAGAATGACCATATTGTTAAGAAAGAGCGTGAACGACGGTCCGTCACAGACCTCAAACCTGACAGTCTACACACCACATCAGGACCTCAAAAACGCAATGTGCCTGAGCCTTCTCTGTAGCCAGTAGGGGTTGTTCTGGATGCCGTTAATCCAGGTGCTCACTACAAAGAGTACCATGAAGTAGAACTGTTTTGGACAAGCGTGAATTACAGTCCTTCAATATTCAAAACTGAGACTCCACGGTGTCTTTGAAAACAACAAGCCATTCAGTGGGTTACGGGGCTACTGCGCCGGTGGGACCTTCGGACAAGAAGGCAAGTATGACGACCCTCAGATGGTATTGATCGAAGGGAGGGTTCCATTTAGAGTGTTTACATTTGGTTTTGTTGGGGGCTGGCCTCACAGCGGAGAACAGGGTACCTATCGTGGTTGTAAATACTTGTAGTGGGAGTGACAACGCGTTGGTGGCTTGTTTAGATCACAGCTGGAGTATCAGTCATTTTCGGATATAAGTCGAGCTGATGAACTGAAGCCAAGAGAAATCCCTTGGTATCATTTTGGTCACTGCTTTGGACTCGTGCTCATCTAATTACTTTTGAGGACATCGATCCTCATCAAGTCGAGAGGACATCAGTCCTTCCTTATACAAAGGGAAGGTTTGAGAATCAAGATCGAAGTCAGTCCTAAGCCACTACTAAAGTAAAGCCACACTAACAAGGTGGAGATGCAGAACAAGGCTTCTAGCCTTTTTCTTGACTGGAAAATGGGAGGAGTGGCGCACGAAGCGGAGCTCCGCTCTTGGGGTGCCAAAGCGCCACCTTTCACGAGCGACACGATTCTCAGAATCGTGTCGCTTGTGAAGGGTGGCGCTTTGGCACCCCAAGAGNGCTTCGTGCGCCACTTCTCTTATTTTACTTTTGCTATGGAAATGGATTAGCAAATAAATTCATTCTCGTTGTTGTTGATTACTGTTTATCTGTTCATTCTTTCAAATCATCCGTTCCAAACACAGAGTGGCTCAGCCATTCCAATGGATCGGATTTCTATCAATGGCGGCTCAGCCATTTGAACTGATCGGATTTCCATCTATGTTGATTCTGTTTATGGGCTGAAGCAATCCGAACGGATTTTTGTTAATGCCAGTTCTGTCCATATGGGAGGGCCACGACATTTCTTTTGTATGATTTTTCCTTTATTCTCAAGTTCCCAGAGAGATCAATTTCCATTATAATTTATTAGAGTTAGACAGAGATCAGTTCCATTATAATTTATCAGAGTTAGAATAGAATCGAGAAATACGTTATAACAAAGAAGCTCTGTATCTTCTTTCCAACTCAGATTATTTCTTTAGCGTACAAGTACAAAATTCTCTATCTCTGATATATATACAAGTCTCATTTGACAACTTGGAAACTTTGAATTTTTTTTAACTCTGAGATGAGTTTAGGCACATGCTACACATATAGTTCTTTGAATTCTAAATTAATTAATTATCCAAACGGTAAAAATGATATGGGTATACACAAAAAAATATAAAATAACCATATCATCACAAATATATATACATAATAATTCATAAATAGTGTTGGTTATATTATTTAATTAATATGGAATAATAGATAATGAGTAA